>BMAO01029631.1:494478-739523 GCA_019973975.1 Trichonephila clavata | reverse complement strand
TCCGAGTTCCCATTTCCTTCAATATTATTGAGAGACTCCGTTGCTTTATTCCTATTTAATTTCGGGCATGCCGCCTTTATATGTCCGGGCAGTTGCAATGGAAACATTTTCGTATCACGCGTCTTCGAAAACTCTCCCCCTATCGCCCTCAGGAAGAGAAACCACTGGTTTAGGGGAATTTCTCCGAACCTAGTCTTCTCCCTAAACCCGGAAGTTGTCAAATTTCTCTCGTTCCTGCTGAATTTATCCGCGGTTTTGAATTTATTTCCTGACATCCTCGTAGTTGTCAAAGAGTTCGGCTATTTGAGTAGATGATTTGAGATTCGCCCAATCATCTAAGAATGTTCTCTCATACTAGCATACGCGCGTTTTTTTAGTTGGTCGACAACCATTAAATCTTTAAGGTCCTCAAACGACTCGATCTCTAGGCCGATTAGCCACTCCTCTAAATAGTTAGTCATTTCAAAGGTGAAGTCTTTCCAGGTACTATCCGATTTCTTTTGGTGTTGAACAAATCTCTGGCGAAAACTTCCGGACTTAACTTAAATCGTTTAAGTAATAGTTTTTTAATATAGTCATAATTTTCTGCTTGTTCCTCCGGTTCGCGAGCAATGAACTGCACGATATCCAAAGGTAACAAACCTAATAAATGCCCTACCCAGTCTGTTTTTTCAATTAAAGCCCTTTTAGCCTGACGTTCAAAAATCACCAAATACAAACTAATATCTGACTGATTTGGATTAAAATCTGGGATTAATTTTCTTAAATTTACATTCGAGGTTACAGAACGGGGATTTATACAGCCGGTTGATTCATTGTTTACACTATGTCCGGATTCTATTTTAAATCTTTCTAGATCAAATTTTAATTGTAATTCCTTCTCTTTCAACGCGTGCTCCGCTAATCTCAAGGTCTCTTCTCTCTCCCTTTCCTCTTCAATTTTCCTATTTGCAATAATAGTCTCAAACAGATTTTTTACGAATTCCTCTTCGTAACCCTCACTGTTAGTGATTGCGTTTTTGATGTTAGGGACAGTCATGTTTGTCGTGACATCTACCCCTAATTCCTCTGCGAGTAATAACATATCTTGCTTTTCCCTTTTCCGAGAAAAGCCATTTTTGAACAATATCAGCACAATATATTTGTTAAAATTCACACAATATTTACTACTCTCTAGTATCACAATAATACTGGTCCCATGCAAACACAGAAACAAACAAAGAAAAATTTTAACACAGTAAAATAATCAAAACTATCAAGAAACTTAAAAACACAATAATCTTAAGCTAAAAGTTGCACACAATACTCGTATTTACAATTCTCTAGAACCACAATAACATTGTTCCCATGCAAGAAAAAACACTAAGTATCTCAAAATTTGTAGTAGAAATTTTAGCAAGCAACTAATACAACTCAAGAAATATAACAGTACTCACCCCTTTTGAAGTACTATCTGCTGGAACTTGGAATACCGAAGATCCGGTTGACATTTCTTGCTTTAAAGATAATTTCAATTTTCACAAACACACACAAAAGGATTTCTTTATTGATGGGATAGCTTATCCACTATCAAATCTCGGCCTTCTGAGTTGCTTTTCTTTCTCTAAAGGATAGTTTATCCTTATTCCAAGCTTATGCGTCTTGAGTTTTTCTGTGTGCAGTTTGCAGAGCTCCCGTAATAAACCAGAATCACCAAATCACCTCCTCTCACGGGTCCGGTAATCTCTATTATTTTTTTATTAATCCTTACCGCTGACACCACTTCGTTAATGCTGTGACGTTGATTAAATAATATGGTAGCGTGTTTGAAATATAATTTATTTTAACTATCACAGCTATTATTTACATGAATATACTAGTTTCACTATGGGATGATTTTAAAGTCCAAAATAATTTTGTGAGGGAGGGATCTTGATGGTGTCCGTTCTAGGCGAAGTTTTCGCGCTGTTCCCTTCTCTGCGGTTCACCGACGTCTCCGCGTCCCCTTTCACCCCCCATCAGGTGGAGGCGAAATGTTTCCCTCGGGTCAAAGGTTGCAGGGGCTCATTAAGACACGTCCGTCGCAGTATATTAGCGACTGCAGGTGTTTGCACGTGTGGTCATCATTCTTCTAAACTGACCCGACCGTGGAAGCAAGTCCCAGATGTCTCAAGGGGGGGGGGGCGCAGACGTTACAACAGGTAGGAATGGCAATTTTGCACCTGCGCCTTTATAGCAGAATCGGCTTTCTTACCTACTTGTGACGTTAATATTCACTCACTCACCCGAAAGTAAAGAGCAAACCTTTTTTGTGTCAAAAAACTGCCGTAGCTAGTTGTGAGTGGACCTGTATCAAAATTCCTTCGAGGTTTTTTTGTTTTGTTTTTGAGAGCCCTGTTAGTGGAACTGTAGTTATACATGTTGGCGCCCCGTATCATTGATACGGCTGATACGGCGGTAGTTATGCCCCTGGTCTAATAAAAAAATGAATGAATATTGAATTAAAAAATTTGGAGGAAATGTTCACTAAGAAGTTTTTTAGTGGATGTTGAAATTTGCATGTTAACACAAATAGAATTTTCAACAATAAAACTTAAGGTACAAAACAAATTTTGAAAAAAAAGCTGTACGAAAAAAAGCTGCACATTAAAGTTTTATGTGGAAAAATGCCAAGGAAACATTACAAATGTGGGTTCTAATAGGGAATATCTCCCCTGCTTACATCCCGGCATCAAATTTCCATTCTGTCAATTAAGTTGGAGGACATCGAAATGAGAAGCGAAGAACAACTTGGATTAACTCTTATTCCAGTTCAAGTGATGACCTTAAAGAACTTAATTGCAACAACGTGTCTGTCAAGGGAGTCCCAAATATGCTAAATCTAATTCAGATCTGTAGATTGGGAGTCTACAGATTGTCTGTCCATTCCGTTTGCTCCAAAACTTAATCCTTAAAATAGCCGTCAACAAGCAGAACTTGGTAAGGTTGCACATTATCATCCATCCAGAAGGAATTCATTATCAATAGTAGCAGCGCATGGGCGGTCACATCGATTTAGAATCTCGTTGCAATATCTCGCACCATTCAGAGTTTTCCATGAACACATGCAGGTTAGTGTGACCACTGAGAGATCTCCTTAAACCACAGTTTCACTACCTCGGTAATTGTGACTGGCAACATAATTGGATTGAATGTATGTGTTGCGCTGTTTCATCTAAATCAGAAGCCCTTAATTGCTCTTCAGTGTGAACTATACATAGCTCGGCCAAAAGACCTAGAGCTGCACTTGATCAAACGTATCAGAATTTCCAAACTCTATAAAGACTGAGAACATTCTGATAGTCTTCGGGAAATTTTATTTTTAAATTGTAAAATTTTTTATACAATTTTAGTATTGTGAGCTAGACGTCATTCAACAATTGAAATTGTCGAATCGGCCACTGGTCCGCCAAATTATGAAAAAAAAACCCGCTAATTTGGCGCGTTTTTGCATGTTGTGTTTTAGAATAGCAACCCTACTGATACAAAATACTGATCTCCCTCACTGATACAAAAATCAAAAGAGTCACCTGGTTTGGCGCTTTTATTGATTTGGCGAGAAAACACTTGGCGGGATAAGTGGCCGATACGACAATTCAACCAATTTTTCCTCATACCATTCTGCGATATTTTTGCTCCCGAATAAATGGTAATTTAAATAAATAATAGTTTAAAAAACTAAAAACACGCTTTTATAGTGAATCGAACTAAAAAGTAAAAAATAATTCTTGATATAAGAATAAATGATTAATGAAAAAATTAATGTCATTGGGTAAAAGCGTGGGGTGCTATATCAATTGTTATAATTTCTTATAGTTCTATTCCGAAATGCTGAGTTAGTGTAAAAATATAGTACAAAGCACCCCACGCTTTTACCCTACTGACATTAATTTTTTCATTAATCATTTTATTTTTATATCAAGAATTATTTTTTTAACTTTTAGTTCGATTCACTATAAAAGCGTGTTTTTTAGTTTTTTTAAACTATAATTTATTTTTCATTTTTTAGTTTGATCTACAATAAAAGCGTATTTTTTTAGTTTTTTAAAACTATCATTTATCATTGTTGAGTTTATCCTTGAGTTTGATATTAGGAGCCAGAATTAAGTGACTGCTGGAATTAAACTTGCTCTTCAATGGATATTAATTAACGAGTTTGAAGGGTATTTATTTCCTCCGTTTACCGGAGCTCGCATGAGTCCCGTATCGTTATATTTCAAAGATTCCGTCTATATAGATACAGGTCAAACTAATAAAGTGTGTTAAGAAGAATTATTAAATATCAATCGTATTATTACCTTTTAAACGTATTGCTTCAAGGATTGATAGAAAATTTAATTATAATGTTAATTCATATAATCACTTCTACAAACATACGCGAGTGATAAGCAATTCAACTCTTTCTACGACAGTATTCGTAGATGTTTCTTAAAAGGTTCAGTTTTATATAGATCAGGTTTCTTATAAAAAGAATTTATTCAGATTCAAAAACCATGGTACTATCTGTTGTAATAAACATAAAAATATACTTCCATTTAAAATGTTTTCTTGATTAATTTCAGCAAGTTTTGTTTTACTTTCAAAGTTCAAGGTCGGCTGAAGTGGAGAATCAGTTGCTTAGGTAAATGAATTTTGAAAAGCAGAATGTGTCTGAGTTCAGCAGTTAGACATAAATTTTTTTTTTTTTTCACATGCACAATTTTTTTATTTCTATTTTCAGAAAGACTAGACAATTGTTTATCTTATGGAAAGAATTGGTGACGCACCCACTCTCCCCTTTCTCACATAAAGAACACTTTTTTGTTTATTCTAATTCTATTAACCGCAAGCGTGTTTCAATTTTTGGGTATACCTTAGTCTTTTAATCGCCAAATCTGGAATTAGTCGCCAATTCGGAAATGTATACGTAATTAGTCGCCAATTCTGGAAATGGTATACGCAATTAGTCGCCAAATCTAAAAATCCTTATTCCTGAAGATCCTAATCAGAACAATGGAACAAAATTATGAAATTATTGAATTGTCATCGGTCCTTGACAAGTGTGCGAAATTTGGAATTAATTTGACCTTTTAAGTGGGTGAAAATCGAGTTCCAAGATTCCGTTACATGCAAGTGAAACATAAAACGTGTTAAAAAGTTAAAATCCTTATTTTAAAATTCTTTAAAAAAATTTCATTAACTAATTATTTCTAAATTTAATTTTTCATTCTTTAATTCCATTTGCTTATGCCATATACTACAGATGGCACCACGAGTCACCTGAATAAAATGTTTAATTCTTATAAAGACTATTTTTTTAATTCCCGTTTTTTTAACCATCCGAAAAAAAAATGAGAGGTGACGAGCATGGTTATGATAAATTTTGGTGTAGAAAAAACAAAGAATTTTTAAATTTCTCGTGATGTCTTGTGGGCTAGCCACACAAAATTTCTATGGAGCGGGTTATACTCTGTCGCTTTGTACTTGAAATTGCCAAAGATTACTTATCAGGATCAAAATTAGTTAAGAGTTGTGTTTTTAAAAAGAAGATGTCATTCTTCTAAGAAAATGATCATTAGCGGATTTTCATAGGAAATTTGTTCCAATATTTTTAACCATATTCCGTTTCTTGTTGAAGTGAAAACTTCTTTAGCGGCGTTGGGCACTTTTTGGTAGGGGAAAATCTTATGGGTTCGCGTCACCGACATGCTCTGACTGGCCACGCGCAGTGTGCTGTTCGCCTTAAGATACTTTTTGGATGGGTGAAATCTCGTGCGTTCGCGTCACCGACATGCTTATAGAAGTATATCTGTAGCGATAGAGCTGACGTATAATGCTGTGTATATCTTATAAGTGAAATTGAATGGATTTAATGAAAAGTTCAATGTGTATATAGTATGCATTGTTAAAATAGTGCTTTTGTTTGATTATTATTTGAATCGTTTAATTGAAGAATCATTGTGCAGTACAATAGTGAGTACTTAATAAATAAACTAATATTTTGAGATAAATAAATAACAGAAAATTATTTTAAATACTCGTATTTATTTTGGCGTTTGAAAATTTTATACTATTTAAAACTATTTTAAATCTTCGTATTTATTCTGGCGTTTGTAAATTTTGTATTATTATTTTCTAATATTTAATCTGCAATTTATCACGCAATCCGGATTAGTATTTCACAGTGGCTTAGACGTTTTCTTACTATCGTGGTAAAACAGACTTCTAGTTGTTCACTCATATATTTATCGTGAATTTTGAAATTAAAAATTTTATAAAATCTAATAATAATTCAAGATAAATGTGTTGAAGTATAAAATAAGGTTATTAATATAAATAAACATCATAACAGATCAACAAGTCATCGAGAGGATCTAACGTTAGAACTGAAAAGGTTACTGTACTATAATAAGACAATGAGAGTTGAATGAGCAGAATTAAGCTTTTAATAACTTAGAAGTAAGGTTACATGATTGCTGTTTACAGACTGTCTCATCCAGGTGTTGCCAATACAGAAAACAAAATTAAGTGATGCCAGATTACAAGAGAATAATATGACATTTTACCCCCCTTTAATTTTAATCTGGATATTTCAGTCTCTGACGTAGTCCTTCAAGTATGCAGGAGGTTGCCTATGGCGAGCTGTACGCAATGCTAATGTGTTCTTGTTCGGTTCAGTCGAATCTTCTAAAGTGGTATCTGAATCTGAGTTTATTGGCTGTAGATCTGGAAGAACTTGAACACTTTCTTCTGTACCCTTGTTTCCTTCAGAGCTGGTAGTTTCTCCTCTTGGAGCTAAGTGTCTTATAGAAACAGTTGTTTCCCTTCCATCGCCAAGTTTCACATGTGCATAGTCAGGGTTAGCTTCAATTAATTCTACTTCTTGGACAATTGGCTCATATTTGTTAGCACGCACCTGATTTTTCATTAGAACTGGACCAGGCTTTGTAAGCCAAGTAGGTATGGAACAGCCGTTATGGGATCTTCGAGGGTGAGAAAACATTCGTTCATGAGGAGTGGCATTTGTTGCTGTACACAATAAAGAGCGAATTGAATGCAGAGCTGTTTGGATAACACATTCCCATTGTTCAGTTTTCATATTATTGGATCTTAAAGCAAGTTGCATAGTTTTCCAGATTATTCCATTATAACGTTCAACCTGTCCATTTCCTGCTGGATTATAGGGAGTAGTACGACTTGTAGCAATTCCTTGAGATGTTAAAAATGATTTTAATTCGTTAGACATGAAAGATGATCCTCTGTCAGAATGAATAAATGATGGCATTCCAAAAATAGAAAAAAGGTTCTTCAAATGCAATATTACAGTTTTCGCAGAAATGTCACTACAAGGGATTGCAAACGGAAACCTAGAGAATTCATCAACTATTGTTAAAATATAGTGATTTCTTGAAACACTAGGTAAAGGTCCTTTAAAGTCAAGATTCAACCTTTCAAATGGAGAAGTAGCTTTCACAAGAGTTCCAAAATGTTTAACAAATCTTGGCTTTAGTTCGTTGCATATTAGACAGGAGTTGGTGACTTTCCTTATATCCTCTAAAGAAAAAGGGAGATTTTTGCAACGAACCCAATGATGCATACGTGTCACTCCAGGATGACAAAGAGAGTTGTGAAGATTGTTTAAGTCAACTCTGGGAGTTAGAGCTCCAGTTATACGGGATAATGTATCAGCAATCACGTTTTGCTTTCCAGGACGATAAATAATGTCAAATTTAAAACTAGCAAGTTCAAGTCTCCAACGGATTAACTTTTCATTTTTAATTTTACTACCATGTCGCTGATTGAATACAAATGCGACTGCTTGTTGATCAGTGAACACTTCAAAATGCTTTCCCATCAAGAAGTGTCTCCAATGACGAAGTGATTCCACAATGGCATATGCTTCTTTTTCTGGAGATGAATGTCTCAATTCAGATGTATTTAAGGTTCTTGAGAAAAAGGCAACAGGACGTCCAGCTTGACTCAAGGTAGCTCCAATTGCGAAATCGGATGAATCAGTTTCCACTCGAAATGGTATGTCATCTTCAATTGTTGCCAAGGCAGCATTTGCCACATCATCTTTCAGGGAATTAAAAGTCAATACAGCATCCCTAGAGAGAGGAAACTGTTTCTTTCCTAGAAGAGGACGTATTTTCTGAGAAAACCCCCGGATCCACCGACAATAATGGGCAAACATTCCTAAAGCCCGTTGCAATGCAGATGAGTCTTTCGGAACAGGCATATCCCTCAAAGGTTTTAGTCGTTGAGGATCTGGTTTAATTATACCATCCCGAACAATGTAGCCTAGCAAATGGACAGAATTACTTGAGTAGGTACACTTATCTTCATTTAGAGTCAAATTATACTTCTTTACCACAGTCAGGAACTTCTCTAAGTTGTCATCATGTTCTTTTTGATCTTTTCCACACACAGTAACATCGTCAATAAATGGATATGTAAGGGTGAGTCCTTCATCCTCAATAATTTTGTCAATGACTCTTTGGAAACAAGCTACTCCATTAGTAACCCCAAAAGGAACACGTAAAAACTGATAGAGCTTTCCACAAGCTTCAAAAGCTGTATAATGTCTCTCGCTATCCTGGATAGGAATTTGATGGTAGGCACTTTGGAGATCAATTTTGCTAAAAACCTTATTTTTTGAAATTTTCAAAATTACCTCTTCTATTTTAGGCAAAGGGTAGGCATCCAGTAACGTGTATTTATTAATTGTTTGAGAGTAGTCAACTACCATTCTGGGCTTATGATTTTCTCCTCTAATGACAAAGGCTTGAGCCCTCCATGGTGAGTTACTTGGCTCAATGACTCCTTCCTGAAGAAGTTTCTGAACTTCCAATGCCATAAAATTATTGTCTTCATTCGTATGATGTCTCGACTTTGTAACCAAAGGTCTACAGTCTGGATTCAAGTTAGAAAATAATGAAACAGGAGGTACTTGTGCTACAGCCAAAGAACAAATTGTTAGTGGAGGTCTATTACCATCAAATCCAATTTCTACTGATGAATGTCTGTTTAGAATATCATGGCCAATCAAAACATCACTACAAAGATTTTTCATAACTAAAAGTTCCACATTTTGATAAGTGAAGCTTTCAATTTTTAAATTAACTCTACAAACACCCACTGTTTCAGTCACCATGGAGGAGTTTGCCATGGATATTTTTCCAAAATATGGTTCAATTTTTGATTTGCATTTTGCCACATGTTTTTCGTTCAAAAAACTAAGAGAGCTCCCTGTATCAATTAATGCACTGAGCTGAATATTATTAACCAATGCCTTCACAATTGATTTCTGGAGACAGTGAATAGATCCCGAAATAGCTGCCAACAAGTTTGAAGAAGCCACCACATTTGAAGAATTTCTATTAGGTCTGGATTTGCAAACTCGCTGGTAATGTCCCTTTTTCCCACATTTTCTGCAGATAACATCTCTAGCTGGACAATTGGTTCGTGAGTGCAAGTCATTTCCACAAAAGAAGCATTTTTGAGATCTTGAGCAGGAGGAAGCCGCTGGTGTTTCTAAGGTTTCTTCTGAAAAATCGCCAGTTTTTATTGCTGCAGATTGTACTGGGAAAGAACTTCCCATATAAGAAGCTGCATGCACTTCGGCTGATTCCAAGGTTCTAGCTTGCTCAAAAGCTTGATCGAGAGTCATCGATATATTTTCGAGGAGTCGTTGGCGAATGCGAGGACATTTTAATCCTCGTATGAAAGCATCTCTAATATACTCCTTTCGGTATTCCTCAGCCCTTACATCAGTAAAGTCACAGTCTTTGCTCAATTGGTTTAAAACTTGTAAATATTCACTGACAGTTTCTTCCGTTTGTTGATTTCGCGTCGACAAGCAATGTCTAGCGAATATAACGTTGCGTTTCTTTATAAAAAGTGAATCAAGTATCGCAATAGCTTGAGCATAAGTTGTGCAATCATTAATGAACTGGTAAACATTTGAGGTTACATAATTACTCAGCAAAGGAAGTTTATTTTCTTCTGTAAGGATTTTTATGCCTCCTAAAAAGTTTTCAAAAGTTTTTTTCCAATGGCGCCATTTTGTTTCCGCATTAGAACACGAGGGATCGATATCGAATCTTTCAGGTTTCAGCAGTTGTTCCATTATTAAATTTGAAAACGAAACGATTCAAGACAACTTCTAAGTTATTAAAATTGTACTATAAATAAGACAATGAGAGTTGAATGAGCAGAATTAAGCTTTTAATAACTTAGAAGTAAGGTTACATGATTGCTGTTTACAGACTGTCTCATCCAGGTGTTGCCAATACAGAAAACAAAATTAAGTGATGCCAGATTACAAGAGAATAATATGACAGTTTGCTCATAAATATGTCAGTTCAATCATGATGATATGTATATACTAAGACAAAACTATATGCTTATTGTCATGTTAAATTTTTCATTTTAAAATAATTGGACATTCATGTATTGTGAATAGATTAACAATATATATTTTTATCAGTATTGGCATACAGAAGTAGATATGATGTGACTTATACTATTAGTAGGCTGAATTACAATAATTATCATCAAAGTATTTATTAAAAGCAGGCTTTTTATCATTCGACGCAATTTTAAAATTTTCCATTATTTGTTTACATCTGATTGAACTTATTCCTTCCAAATGAGCTACTAGAGAAATTTCCCTTCACATTTCAAAATTGGAAAACAAGATCATTTAATCATTTCTTCCAAGTGCATTGAAGGCGTAATGCAATTCATTTTTAACTGGGCACCCTTTCTCTCAGAATGTTGAAACACAATACATATTTCCTGTATTTAATTTATTAGTAATAACATGAGCAACAGAGTAAAGCATTCCTTATTAGTCAAGTACAATTAATCTTCTATTAACCGAATACATATTCTAATACTGAAGATTTTTCAATACCCACTTCAAGATTAGCTTTAATGAACTCTATACAAGTTTTATAAACCAGTTGAAATCCTTGATTATGCTTTGAAAAATATATTATACTGATCCCTTAATAGTCTTTATAAAGAGTGATTCTACCAAGAGAGAGAAATATTCCATTAATAATTAGAATATAGAATCTTTGATATTTCTATACAACTAGTTTTTCTTTTATATGTCTAGGAAGCTTAACATGTTAGCAAATGTGTTAAATATCTAAATCTACAATTTCACTCATGATATGGAAAAGGTTAAGGGAAAGTTAAATCTAAACATATAGTGTAGATCTTTACATGTGATTCATATAAAAAATTTTGCGATAGATTCTAATAATGATTTTTTTCTTACTTTAATTAAATAAATGTATTTTCTTATTAAGAATAGTGTTATTACCTTTGGTTGGATCCTAGCAGGGTACCCTTCTTTTACAAGAACACCTCCAGAAAATTTGCATTTCCTATTATTATTCTCACAATCATTTAAAAATTTAGCCAAACAATTTACCTCATATATTTACGCTAATTTTTCATAACAATCAATAGAACTTTCGATTTAACGACAAGAAAAAGTTTTACACTCACGAGATCGGCCAAGTGGGCAATCACACAGCAGGAACTAAAAAATAATGAATCTACTACAATGGTAAATACCTGGAAATTTTAAAACGTATTACTAAAACATTATAAATAATCAAAGCATAAAATTTTTACATTCACATGATCGGAGAATCGAGCTATTACACGGCAGAAACTAGAAAGTCGATGAACGGAAAATGTTAATTATATCAAATCAAAGCACAAAAAAAAAAAAACAATATAAAAAGAGTAAAATAATAATAATTCAAAATTATGAATCAAAGTTTCTAGTTCACATAAGTTAGAAATTCCATAAATCAGCAAATATGTTAAAATGATGGAAAACTTAACAGGAAATTAGTACAATATAAAAACTACAAAAAAATGTAACAATGGACTCGATACACCTGACGTCATAATCACGTGATGATATACAAAACAAATAGCCACGTGTTTGATTCGACTGAGTATTTTGGTGGAATTTTCGTATTTACATCTACTATCAAAAACAAATGAAAGAAGTTGTTCCAAAAGAAATTTCGACTGAAATGTGTGTACTTTTTAATTATTTCATTTTCAATATTTTTTTTTATCAAATACGCTGACGATTTTTAAAATTTTAAAAAGAGTGAAATATTTTCTGAGCATTTCGAATTCGAAGAATTTTAATTTTGCAAACATACACAGATCAGGGTACCACTTCTGTGATCTATTCTGAATGCTCTGTATTTGTTAAGTATGTAGTTGATTACCTACGTTTATTTTCAATTCCTACTGTTAGTTCACACTTTCTCAATATTTATTTATGTTGTTCAAATTTTCAATCGTTAGTAAAATACATTTTAAAGCGCTCGATTGAGCTAAAATTTTATATACATGATTATTTTAGTTGCAATACAGAATTTAATTAATAAAAATTAATTGATTAAAACTAATTATTCTAATAATTATAAATACATCCATGTTGGCATCATTTTTGGCGACATAGTGACCATTTTGGCGACTTGTGTCCAAAATTAAAAAGGTTTTTTCTCACATTTTAAAACATTCAGTTGAACTGAAATTTGAAACACATTTGTTTTGGATAGCAATGCAATACTTTAATGATAATTAATAAAAATTAATTGTCACTTAATGTTGTGATTCTTCATATGTATACACATATTTATATTAACTATAATTATTTGATAAAAACTAACTAAAATAAAAATTTTCTTACCTAAGAAGGAATTGACTTATTTTTTTATAATACTTGTTTTTGTTATTTTAAGATTATTTTCGACAATTTTACAAGCACTACAGACAAAAATTTGAAACTGAACTGTCTTAATAAAGAAATTTGTTCTGTTAAATTTTATTGGAATAAAATCTCTCTTAAATTTTGCCATCCATTTAGTAGCAATACAAATACTTTTTAATTTATAGAAATATCATCATAACTTTGTTCATTTTATTTCCTAACTGTGTATATAATGTTAATATATATCTATGCATTTTCTATGTTGCAGTCATTTGAAATTTTATTGTACTGTATGTTGATAAATGTGTCGACTTCAAAGCATTTCAATTTTGCAGACACGAAAAAACAAAGCAGGGTTCTACTTCTGGGACCTGTTCTGATTTTCAAACTGATGAATAAGTATGCAGTTGAACTCACCTACATTTTTTTTTCTCTTTATATAACTATTTTCACTAATTTAACAAGCATGATAGATAAGATTTTGAAACTGAACTGGCTCAGCAAAGTCATTGTTTGTAATTTTCAGAACAATACACTTACAAATACAAGTAAATTAATGAAGTCCATATGTACTTTAAAAAATATGCATCCATAAATGTATAATGCTGTATGGTGAAGAACATACAATATATTTTAATAATTTGTGAGATTCATATTCCACTATTTTTCCAGAAATCAGGGAATAAATCAGTTCGATACTGAAGAGCTAGATCATATAGAAATTGAGAAGCACGTATCTATCTATATTCTTAAAATACTGATTGCATTAACTTTTCCTAATATTAAAAAACAATTACGATATAAAAGAAAATTTCTAATTATCAATTTTACTATACTACAACTGACATTTCAAATTTCACGTTATTTTTATTTTACATTTTTATAAGCTTTAAATTCATGAGTAGTTACATATACATGCATAATTATGTAATTTTTTTTTAAAAAATTCTTTTAATACAGGGATAGCAAACGTTACATTCTGATTAAGTCCAGCACTTTCCATTCCTTCCTAGATAAACTTGCCTTTCACAAAACAGAATAGAAGCAGAAGAATATTGTACAGAAAAATAAATGCATTGCAAATAACATTAAGTGATTTGCATATGAAAACCTTAACAGAGGGTTTCATTGCAAGAGATTTTTTAGTGTATTCAATGTTTAAATATTGAAAATACCTTAATGTCCCCCCAAAATAATATTTTGCAAGTGATTGATATGTTTTTGGTAAAATTAAGGACAGGTGTGTCCAAACACACACACAATAGAACATATGTTTAGTTAATCTAAATTTTATACATCTTCACAGTAGTTAACAGAGATACTTCAGTATTTAATTATCTACAAAATTAGGATGCAAAAATCTGATATGTAACCATACATGTTGTATCAAAACAGGTATACATACATATAAATCAAAAACTTGTTGTTTTTAATAATTTTAGAATATTACAGGGAAAAAGAAACATTTTTGAGAACCATTCACTATAGAAATGGAAAAATATTTTAATTTACTACAGCTTCTTTAATGTTTATACTTGATGATTAATCAGTACCATTTTTAAACATTAGAAGTCAAAATTATAATTTACCATTTGTAAAATTACATGTAAAAAAATTATGCAACATTTTGAAAGTCCTTACTCCTGTGCTATTTTAGGTAAAAGATATGATTGATCGAAATTGATTTCCAAATATAATAAATTAAGGAATTAAAAATTTTAATTAAAATCTGTGTATAATAGAATATGTTTATGTCCATTTATGGAATAAAAAATTCCTGCCACTCTTACATGATCAAAATAAAAAGTCATTTTTGAATCCCTAATTCTTTTACAAAATAAATAATTGAATAATTGTAATATATTTGTGTGGTATCTATTAGCACAACATTTGTTTTTCAGAGTTTGACTGTGGCATAAACCTATTACACACTTGTACAATTTTTTTTACTATGTATTACAAATAAGCATTTATAGGTATTTGCACAATTTGTAGAAGATTTATCATTATTGATTAGATTTGTGCTTTATATCGATTTATTTTTACATAAATATAAGTCTAAAAGACTCTTGAATATTGATATTATCCTGCTTATAAGTCCTGAATAAATTTTTCGCATTGAGTTACTTACAAATATTGACCCAAGAAGAGTACTTGGATCAATTATATATTTGAGAATTAGGATCATGAAACCAAATCTGGCTTTATGTATAGACATTTGATTCTGTGGGATGTTGTTGCATTATACAGCCAATAACTGGAGCTGTTCCTGCTTATGTTTGAACACAGTAATACTAATAAAATAATTTTTTAAGTTCTTGATGTGTTTTTGCTTGGCAAAATTATTTGCAGTTTAATTTTCCTAATTTTGCAGTCCTAATTTTGGAATGGTATGAGTACTGATTTAGCATTTCTTTGAAAAACTTTGAAGTAATTTAATATTTTGCTCAAGAATAATTTGGAAACTGAAAAGTTTCTTGAAGTTTAGGATTTTCCTTGTAAACTAATGATATAATTAGTTAATTTTCTTGCTTATAAGTAGAAGAAACTTATTTTGATTAGAATGGAACTCCGTTTATTCATGATAAACTTTGGTAACTTGTTGATGTTTAATAATGATTTTAATCTTTAATAATATAATTTGTGGCAAGCTTCTCAATGGTATGGGCCACAAGAAAGTGTCAAAAAAATTGTTTTTTAAATGTTTAGGGCATTGTGAGCCTTAAAATAGTATGATTTATACCAATACATTGTGAAGTTTATAAAATATGTTATAAAATACTAATATTAGCAATTTTAGTCTTAGTAATTATCACCTACAAATGTTTAATTTTTTTTTATAATTATTGTCTCCTTGGGAAAAAATGAATCATATTAAATATGGGGAAAATTTTAGAAATTGTTTGAAACATGCTAAATTATTTTCGTGAAAATTTTTACATATAGGAGCATACAAAATTTTGTTAGCTAGTTTATTTATAATTACAATTATTTAACATGCATCATTTATGAACATTTAATTTTAATATTTACATGATTATAATACAAGTGAAGCATGTGAAATTTTATTTTTTAACAAAGAAATTCATTGCAATTTAAAAAATGCATTTTTCATATTCTATTGAAAGACTATCGGTGACATTACTTCATTATGTACTCATGTGAAAAAATTTTTCTAAGATTATTCCAAAAGAGAATTTTTTTTGTCAGTTTCAATCTTTATTTGCATTAATATGGGTACATAAAATTGAAACATTGTTATTGTATACTAATTTTTTAAACAACTGTTCCATAAAAATTCCAAAGACATAGTAAGATCTTTTGAAATATATGATGATTCTGCAATGAAATAACACATTAGCCAGCTTTGATTGTCTGGCTTTACTTAGTAATTATCATTTACAAAGGTTTGAAATTTCTTTTAGAAATTTCTCTTTAAACTGTCTTCAAAGTTTAAAAAAGAAAATACTCTTACACTATTAAGTTAAAGAAAAGAATCATATTAATACATAATTTTTAGAAATAATGATTAACTTTATTGAATTATTCTTTATTATAAATTATTTCTTATGAGTTATTGAATTGCATATAAATTATCCAATAGATGTAAACCAAACGAATATTTCCATACAATTTTTAAAATAAAACAATAATTAACATTAGAAACTTTGATATCTAAACAATAATACTAAAATGGATTTTCAAGAACAGCAAAAAGGAAACTTAATATAAATTTTAGAAAATAACAGTGAAATTCACAGGCTAATTTTTCATAATTACAAGAAGTTTATATATAAAAGAATACAATTAATGTCACAAATTTATTAATAAATACCTTTCCAAACGAATGTATGTATCCATCTGCTCTGAAACATGCCACATTTTAGAATGTAAGTCGATCGGGGTTCCAGAATTGTATGCTCTCTAACAGCAAGACAATTCTTCAGGAGCAATGAAATTTTTTTATTTAAAAACAATATTTGAAATGCCAGAGACAGCAAATATAATTTGCTTAATAAATTCTGAAAGGTCTTCACATCCCTCAGACACAAGTATCAGTGTCTAGAAATACAAATAAGTAATCTATTCACTAGCAGTATATCCTCCTATTCACACATAACAGCTGAAGTATTAACTAATCATTCTGGCTCAGTAGTCAAAACAATTCTTTGTTTTGGCGAGCCACTCCCTATTAACAGCTGCACGCATTTTTCTCGGAAAAATTCGCTTACAACATAATTTGTGACAGTAATAGATTTCTCCCAATTCCAGAAGCAATTTGTTCAATAGAGCGCTGTAGAATTATTTAAATCATAATGTGACGGGCACTTATAAAAAATAATTACTAAGCCTATAAGTATACAAAAATTCGAAGCCAAAGGATGGAAGTATAAACTAAACTTAAATCTAATACTATAAACTAAACCACATATATTTAGTCCCTTTTCTTAAACTAAAATAGTAGAAAATATATTAAAAATATTTAAAGTACTAAAAAGAATTTAAAGAATATAAAATAATAATGTTTACAAATTTGAAAGTTAGCGCGCAATCACAAGTGTCATACCATTAGCTGTTATTTGTTTACATGATAGCACGTTGTTAATCACGTGATGTAGGCCACGATCGCAGCGCCCTCTAGTGATGAATCGACCCCATTATTTTAATACGCAGACGATATTTCTCTCTGTATTTAATATTTATACAATGAAGCTAGTTTTTACAAATAAGTAAGAAATTTTCAATTTCTATGCTCTTATTAGATAATAATATTTTTGTGAAATTTTAATAAAGTAAAATTTATATATTATATTGATCTTTATGATAATATTTTTTAATATGAATGATTTTACAAGCTATCCCATCGCAACATTCAAGTGAAAAATAAGAACTGATTGTTTGTGTAATTTTTTTGTAAAAATTGTTTCATTTTTAGTGCAGTTTTAAAAGGAATTAGACATCAATTTAAAAGGAGTGAAAAAAAAAGACTTTTTTTAAACAGGATTTTCCTTTATTCTGACTTCCATATCTCTTATATTTTTTTTACTGCAATGATACTTCCGTTGGAAGAAATTTTTTTATAGGAAATGAGCATTCGGTACATGTTAAAGGCTATTTAGAATTATTATCTTCATGATCATGATGTATATGTTACCGGCAAAGTATGAAATGCGGGATTCTATAGAATGCCTAGGCATTCTATACAATGCCGGACGTTTTAGGCAAAGTATGAAATAAGAGATTTATTACATACTTTGCCTAGGCATTGTATAGAACGCCTAGGCATTCTATAGAATGCCCAAATCTGTTTAGGCAAAGTATGAAAAAGGTCTTGATAAGGATATTATATCAATGACTTACATTCCTAATGTACAAATGTTATTCTGACAAAATGAGATTGCTACTGAAAAAAAATATTGCTAAATTGTGATTTCGCATATACTTGTATTCGAATTCCTTCAGAAGTTCTAAGTCGATAGACACCATCCTATTTCCCACTCATTACAATTGCCAATATATTGGCACTCGGAAACAAAATCAAAGTTTTTACTACAATACCTTTTTTTAAATAATTTTCTGTTTTTTCTGGCAAGGTTCACAAAGGTGGATGTACAAGTTCAATATTATAACATGTAACATTTTTGTATTTGTTTGAAAGTTCTTTCAGAATTCTATCACATCCCCAGAATTCGGAATTTAATTTTGCTCTTGGCAAATTAGAACAAGTTCAGAGCTCAGGTACCTCCTCTGGGATGAAAACCGGGAGTCAAAATTACCGGCGGCAATCGGTATCGCCTACATGGTGCCACACTAAAAAGGGATAGCAGTCCCTGGGAATGTATTAGGTCTGAAAATGGTAAAATAACAATCTGTAGCCCCATTGGGGGAAAAAAGAATCCGTGACGTAATACTGTATAACAGTTCTTCCCAACATTTTTATCTTCGGGACCGGTCAACGTTTGATAATTTTACGGTGGCCCGCTGAGAGTGTGACGTTGATTATTTATATTTAAATTGTTTTGATTTTATAATTTGCAGTAGAACATCGTTTTTTCGAATCAATTGGGACCGTACACCGTTCGGATGCGGGGTTGTTCGGATAACCGAAAGCGATCCATGCAGTATATGAAACCGGACACTATACGAATATTGAAAATCAAACAATTGAAAAATTTACAAATTTTTTTAGCAGTGCAAAGTGCCTCTGAGAATTGTACCGCGTGCCACATGTGACACAGATTGCCGACCCTGCAGTAGATCGTGACACCTTCTCCAACACTATAGCTTGCTCCTCCATTTTCAGGCAGCACAGGAAAAACCAATTTTTGTTGAACAAGTTTAAGTAAAATGGAGCATTTTGACATTTCCGAACAAACAGCAATGTATAACTAACAAATTCTGAGCCTGAGACACATGTTAAAAGTTTTATGTCTTGCGAAATGACAATATTCAAAACGAATCTGAGATGTATTTCATACTTTGCCGGTTTCTCATTAGGCATTCTATAGAATGCCTAGGCAATGTGTGAAATAGGAATCATTTCATACATTGCCTGCTAGATTTAGGCATTGTATAGAATGCCTAGGCATTCTATAGAATGCCCGATTTCATACTTTGCCGGTAACATATATATACACACCTTTTAAAAATGAATTAAATAAAAAAATTGGCATCATGAATTGAATGTATTGTTTGATTTTTTTTTCGTGTGAAGTAGATGTAAATTATGACGCAATTCGGAAAAAAAAGATTTTAAAAATCTTCTTTCGAAGAACCTTGCATCAAATTATTACATTATTACTGACAAGAATATGAATCTCAGTAGAGGAAAAAAAGTGCCAGAAACACATCGAAGTTAATCTTGAAAAACTACTCTAAATATAAAGATGACTGTAAATTGTAGACATGAAACCTTGACGGTTATACTTTTAAGAATTCCGAAATGGTTGCATATTTAAATGTGATTAATTCGAAACATCATTCATTACGGCGATGTAACCGTCAGTTGAACTAATTGCTATTGAATATTTCATGTTGCCGAGAATACGGGCTCGAAATTGACCACTCTGGCGACTGTAATTGCAAGCCAACTCAATGAATGAGTGCCAAAACGGAGACAATACTACTGCAGATGAATTGTTCGCTAAGGTTTTAAAGAATTTAAACTGAACGAAAGTAGATATATTCCTATTTGACTTCTAGAAACGGTGAATATAACGTGAAAAATATATATTTAGGAGTTTCTATTTCCTTTACAAATCTAGACAATTGTATTTATTTGAATGCATTAAACGGCATCCAAAAGAGCAAAAATCATGAAAATTTTTTTGGCGGGATTACATTTTTCTTTCAAGTTTTTATTTAAAAAAAGACTCTAAAAACTTTAAGTAAATCATTTTCAATAAGCATTAATTTTCGATTTTTCGGATGCACTTTATTCCTTAAAAATAAATACAGTCGTTCAAACTTTGAAGGGGTAAGTAAAAATTCCATACATTCCATGTTTACAAATTCAAAATGCGGATCGACGGGTGCGAACAATCGCAATTTTCTATGGAATTAAAATTTTTACTCATATAACCTTTTGTTTTAGTTGGATAATGGAATTAAAATTTTATGGATAAATTAAAATAGTCTTGAATATTTTAGCATGCAGCGTTTCGTTTGCAGCCTGACAAGTGTCCGCACGAACATTGAGACGATTTCTAAAGGCCTTGTCTCAAGTATACGTATTTGGAGAAATTCTTCTTTCAAGCAAGCTTTTAGAGCAATTTTTGTTAAGTTGCCACAATAACGGCTTCGAACAACTTTTCCCAGTGAGCTGAAAGAATTGCTTGAAATTAAAATTGCGCCAAATTTCAGCCAATGGGGTTCTTTGGCTCCCTGCAACATAAACCAGGTGGGGGTAAATATGACAGCATCGGCTTCGTCAAACGCATCAAAAATTGCGCATATTTTAATGGCATATAATATTTTAATGGTGTGTTATCTTTTAAACAGAACTGCTCTCCATTTCTGTTTTCGACCGTCAACAAAAGAGTTAGCAGAGTAAAAGAAATAACATTGGATGCTCGTTTTCGAAGCAGAAAAATCGTAGAGTAATTTTTCAATGTGAAGATAGGGGAGCGTGGTTGACGTCAGAGGGTATCATTTAGTATATGGCAACCTTTCCCCTTCACAGCTGCTTGAAATGGTTGTTCTAAGTTGTTCCGAGACAGGCGTGTGTAATAAGGCCTTAAAGCAGCAAGCATTGTCTGCACGGCTACCATATTGCGGCGAGGCCGCGGTAGCCTAATGGTCAAGGTAACATACTTGTGGCTCGCGTGCCATGAGTTCAAGCCCAATACCACTGAAGACCCACCGTGTAGGGGAGGGATGCACGTTAAATCTGTTGAGAGCTCACACGTCCTCCCGTTCGTGTGGTGTGGTAGCTAGGAGAGGAGGTTCCAGCTCAGTTGTCGTGCTCGTCACTTGACCATGGTTCATAACTACGATGTCCGTCGCCAAAAGCCCTCGTGTAGCTAAGCAGTGCGACGTTAATATTGATTCCATCACTCCCCAGTATTGCTGCCTCCTTTGACACTGCAACATAAAGATGCATGTCAACAGTGGTGCGTCCATTGACAAACATGGTTACAGGAATGGCACCACTTTGTCAATGCTTTACGTACAGTATCACGTGTTGGTGTTTGTAAGCACCGTGAAGAATGTAAGTAACCTGCTTGCATTCCCTATCGTCGTCCGGAATCTGTACCTGACGTGGTGATATGCAGAACCATTGAATACATGACACGAACAGCTCTTAATCACAGAGTCAGTAATCTGAATAGTTAGAGTTACATTTATTTGACCTTAAAGCTGGTGGTTTCTCATGTCTTCGAGGCCTCAAAAACGTCATCTTTCAACAAAGTAACACAAGACAGCATGTTGTCCGTCGTGTCCTGACCTACCACGACTGTGTTCTCGTCGTCATCACGGTCACCAGATCACTCACATGAGGGAAAAATCTGGACAAGGGTTGCTGAGAGATTGCGTTATAATCATTCTCCAGTTACCACGATTGATGAAGTGTAATATAGACTTGAAGCAGAATAGAATGAATTGCCATATCTGTCATCCAGGCCTAGCTTGTCTCCATACCCAATTGGGTTAGAACCGTGTTAGTTGCCATAAGCGGCAGCTAATAGAATAGTTGGCAATATTAAATAATCTCACCATAAATTTTTTTAAAAATCACAAAAGTTACCGATAGAGTCTAGAAATTTAAAAAGAACTCTTGAGATGAATTAAATTCATTAATCTCTCATTAATCTTATTAATAATATTTAAAATGTTATATTATAATTTTTTTACTCATGAAAAATATCGTAGAAAAATCCCGACATTTTCTGCAGAAAATCGCGGAGCGATCTATTTCAAACAACCGAACAAAAAAAAAGAACAAATATAAATTTAAATATAGTGGCAGTTTAGAATTGCGTGTATTTCCATAACGGTTGCAATCCGTAAGGAACTTTGCATCTTTCTTCTGTAACGACATTTCATTACAATCAAATACATTAATCTAAAAAAATACTTAGGAATAATTTACAAATAAAAGATTCGATTCGACAATGATCACGAAATTCTACTTATTAATTTTCATGAATATTTAAAATTAGGAATACACGTCACGTATCGAATTCTGTTATTCCATCACGTACCAGTAAAACCTCACATCAGTAATTCCTTATTGGGGGGAAAACGAGGCAAAAAGTTCTCTGGGTGCTGTCTCCAGGAAGCAATCCACCGATCCATCTCCAAACAATCGAACCAAGGAAGAAGGAATTAAAAATGGCGGACCACGTGACGAGCTCACGTGGAAGTTAAGTGTTCGATTTCCACCGGCGTGGGAGTAGATCATTCGAACTGATAAAAAGATTTCTTAAACGGAGGGTTTTCCACGGCATTTGCCGGCTGGAAGATGATGAATAATTAAGCAACACGGGAAAAAAAATAATAAAACGTTCTATGTGGGACGCAGCTGGCAAGCAGCCGCGTTCACAACAAAGAATACTTCGATTGGTCGAACAACCGCGAGGTGTTCTAAACAACTCAAGGGCAGCTAAAAAGAAGGGAGGGTGAAGCCCGATCACGGTTGTCCAGTCGAATTTGATTTATATGACACGGTTCGCTTGCTAAAAGGCAGTGGGTGTTAATTACTTTCGAATATTATTAGTCACGCGGTATTTATATTAATCGTGGGCTCCATGCTGAAATGAAGACCTCTATCTCTCTTGGGTGACCAAGGCGGGACCAAATATAGGAATAAATCAAATGTATGCAAAATTATAAAAGAATTAAGGTTTGCTTCGTTAACGTTATAATGATCGCCAACTTGGGATGTTATCAAGGTTGGCTCAAGATAGGAAGTAATTAAAAGGATATTGATATGTCGCCATTAGATATTGATATTTTTTTACAAATACGGGGATACAATGTGGGCTTCGGTCACGATTTCAGTAAGTTATCTGTAATTAAATCATGGTATTTTTTAAGCGCTGCTTGACACGCTGAATTAGAGACCTTCTGTAGATCTCTATTAGGTAATGATCTATTAATTATTAATGAGAAAATTAAACAGAGATATAAATCAAACGTAGTACGCTTACAACATCAAAAAATGGCCTCGGATTTTCATTGATTTTTATTCTCCAAATTTAGAGTTCGCCAAGGCAAGTTTGGTTTTTTGACAGTTTATTAACGTCGCACTGAGAAGCTGGTTGTTAGCGACGGGTCTCGAACTTTTTAACCATGGTCAAGTGAGACGAGGATAACACCTAAGTTGGTCCCTACTATCCAGACTTTCTCACTAGCACTGTAACGGGCCCTATCCGTGTTTTTCCTAACAATCCTCTTGGGGAATAGCTTTCTTTAAATATACTGCTAATTTAAAAAAAATCCAACACCATGAAGGAATCATCAGAATTAAATGAAATTTCCTGCACAAACGACTTGTATTAATACAAATAAATGACGAAATTTTCAAAGCAAAAATAAAACAATATTAAGTGTCCGAAATCAGTATTTGGTATAGCCACCACGCGCTGCAATAAGTGCTGCTATTCGACGTGGCATGGCGTCAAACAGTTTTTGAATGTCTGCTTACGGAAGAGAATTCCATATTGTGCTTGTATGCGCAGCAAAAGTTCGTCTTTTGAAGCTGCAGGACGCGGATCAGGAGTGAGACGCCGACCAACCAAATCCCAAGCGCGTTCAATAGGCGACATATCCGGCGAATAAGCAGGCCAAGGAAGAAGTTGCATGTGTTAGGCTGAACAGAAGTCTCGAACTGTTGCTATTAAGATTACCCTTAATTCGTAGCAAATTGGATCGTCCATGATACGAAATCACACCCCAAACCATAACTCCGGGTGTTAGGCCACTATGTCGTTCGATAACGCACTGTGGAAGGCAGTGTTCTCCCGAAGAAGAAGACGCGGTTTATGTATATAAATTATGTGATTTATTTAAGTATTAGCCTTCGGGCTCGGAAAGGGAGAAAGAGGTTAGAAGCTAAAGAATAGCATGAAGATGAACGGACGATAACGTAAAGCTAGACGAGAACACTTCATAGATTATTTGATTAATATTAAGACTGGCGATTTGGTCAATTAGCTGTTAAATTGGATTCGGTCGGTTCGGATTGGATTACTTTAGAAAATTATCTTCAAAAATAAGAAGATGTATTGCCTGGACGTGCTAAGTGTAAGGGATCCAATTTATTATTAATTCTCCAAATACCTCGTCTACTTCCCAATTGCTCCCATATTTATCAATTGGTGCATTTCTTAACTTACGAGGGCTATTTTTTAAGTAAGGTTCCCTGGCGAGTATAGCTCCCTAGTTCACGCGTACATCGCAACGAGTCTCTGCGTCACTGACCAGCATCCTTTGCGAACACACTCGTGCCATTTCCAGCTCTGTAGCAGTTTTGTAAGCTTCGCTGTTCGTCTTTAAAATGTTTAAGGTGATTGAATCGCACGTCAAGTGGGAGATAGGTCTGTTATCCATTTTTTGACTGAGAGAAAGATGTCGACTGCAGACATTCTGCGCCAGATAACAGAAGTTTATGGCACTGAAGCAATGAAAGACAGCAAAGTTCGAAAATGGTTCAGGAAGTTTAAAGATGAGAGCCTCACACTTCTTGAAAGTCTCGATCGAATTTTTTGGCTGGGAGGTTTTGGATCATGCACCATACAACCCCGACCTTGCTCCCAGCGATTTCTACCTTTTCCGGTACCTCAAACACAGTCTAGGCTTCAGTGACAACGAAGAAGTGAAAGTCGCCGTAAACTCTTGGCTGTCGGACCAGGTGGTAGACTTCTTTGAAGAAGTCTGTATGATGTATGTCGAGTGTATGACATGTATAAACTCGGAAACTATGTAGAAAAGAGGCAAAAGTAAGTACAATCCTAAAATAAAGGTTTTTTGAAAGAAAATATTGTCGTTATTTTTTTAATAAAAAGGACCTTACTTAAAAAGCAGCCTTTGTAGACTGCTGAATGTGTGTTGTTGTAGAGAATAGAGAATAGTGAATAAATTGTATTGTTTTGACTATGGCTAGTTTTCCTTCTAACTCTCGCACACTAATGGATGGGATAGCTCATCCATTACAACACCAACGTAAGGACTTTGAGAGTCTAAACTGATTTAACTTACATCAACTCCTCTACACGGCGGATCTTTAGTGGAATCAAGGACCAGACCATGAGCTGCTTTTAGTTTTATAATGAAAGACGAACCAGAATGTTTTCAAGAATTAAACTGTTAAAAAATCATTTTATTGTTATAAAATAATAGAATTTCAAAGAATGCCGACCAAATTCGAAAGAAATTAAACAGGCTTCTATTAATGGATAATTTACTCATATTAAAATTTAATATTTTCTAAGACAGTAGAGGAAAGAAGATACACAAACATATTTTTTCTGTCACTTAATCTTTTGATGAGCGTTCGAAATAATGTACTAAAACTTTTACAAACAGTTTTGATATAAATAAGGTAAATCTAATACATTTTTTCTTCTCTAAGAGCATAATTTGACATACACTTGCCTCCGAAAGTCTGCGTACAGGCGATCATCTTTCATATTCATGCAAAAATCGCCAATTAAATGAAGTCTTTCGGAATCAACACTATATACTATTGATTCATCTAACGTCGTTAGTTCAAATAGTATAAGCAACAATCACAAAATTATTACATAAATAATACAAATATTTATAACTTGAGAATGATACAAATCTTGTGCGTCAAAAGCCTGCGTAAACTTGGAAAAACCTTTAGAATAATGGATTGTACCTAAAAAATACTTTTTAAGCTATTCCGTTCTTTCTATAACTCTTTCATAATGTTTAGCTTAGTTGTCTCATCTGTGGAAATTTTGTTCCATTCTTCTACTATGGCAGATTTAAGCATTTTCTTGGATGTTATTACGTTTTTCCTGATTATTCACTCGAGTAGATCCTATAAATGCTGTATTGTGCTTAGGGGACTAGGATGGCCTACGGGATTGGCTTAGGACATGTCAGAACAGACATGGCTTCACAATGGGAGTCATTTGCTCGGTACCTTTGTGCCGCTGAAAGTAACAATCATCACTCATCGCAAGTTTCTCTGCACTTTCCTTGATATTTTACTTCAATAAGTTAAAGTAATCAATTTTGTACATTGTTGATTCAATAAATTCCAGATTACTACTTATTTCTGCTTCATTTTAAGGACAGGAAGTACTCGAGGACATACGAATTGTGTTGGACAAATTATAAAACTAAAATTATGGATACAAAAAAAAAAAAGAAGGAAGCCTAGTGGTGCGTTTAAGCGAAAACAAAGCCAAGAAAGAGAAGAAAGTAAATAAAATTTGTAGCTTTGTATATTTAAAATATTCATATATTTTTACGTGATAAAATCCAACCAAAATAAGGCTCTCATTTTTTTTTTTTTTTTTGCACCAGAGCTTTTGGATATTTAGCTACGCCACTGCATATGCATTATAATGAAACGGTTATTTTCTGTCTATATAATAAATGTATCACTTATACTGTAACTCAGAGCATATGAATCTGAAGTACTTAAAATTACAAGGCATTTGATGAATGGATATCTACTGAAGGTTTAATCTTAACCAGTCATTGATTAGATTCTGTTTTAATGTATACTTTTATTTATCGTCAGCTTGGCGAATTATTTTTATCATAATAAATAGCTTTTTTTCTCTTAATGGGCTGCACATTGGCAACTAAGCCTTCATAGACAAATCCCCAAATGTGAGAGCCATTTCATGGTGCAACCATCTAGTGCATAGGTTCCCAAACTTTTTTGTCTCATAGACCCTTTACCATGTTTTTCGGTTTTGTGTACTTACCTACTTTTAAATTTTTGCAAATTTATCAACTTAAATGTTTTTTGACAGCTGCTACAGCGCTACTTACTTTAAAAGTTTTATGTTTCTAACTGGAGTTATTTAGTGTGTTTAAAACTTAAGAAACACACGTGAATTAGTTAATCAAGTTTTAATTTAATAAATAAAATAATTGTTACATAAAATAACTGAGGAACAAACAACTGTTTTTAATGAGTTTGGTGAATCTGGGGCTTCACAATAACACATTTTTAGCATTTGGCATCAATTTTTTCAGGTTTAACCCTTAATCTCCTCGGTTAGTAGGATCCAATCTTTCTTTTTTAGCGCGTTTTTCACGTAGTGTAAAAAAACCGCTATTAGGACTCAAATTTCGTCCTCGTCTTCGTCTTCGTTCCCTATTTTGTCGTACCTTTTTCTCATTCAATAATTAACCGATTGACCTCGGATTTTTGGCATTTGGTCGCATTTGTGCCCTAGATGAGCCGAATCATATTTAAATTTAGTACTTTTAATTTCTTTAAAAAAATTTAAAAATTTTTTTTTTTAAAGTACATATAGTACACACTGCTTTCTGTTAGTAAAAAGTTCATTTGTTGCATTATTGTAAAATACAACATGTGAAAAACGCACTAAAATTATTTGGCCATGCCAATGATTGATATCTTGTTTTCTTCCTGTTTTTATTTTGGAGATTGTGTGTGTGTGTGTGAGTGTGTGGCAACCATGCTGAAACTCCTAGAAAAAACAATTTAAAACTTTCCTAAGATGTTCCATAATTTGAAAAAATAACAGGTATATCTTTTTAAAGCCAAAATTGTTGACATTCTTTTCTAAACTTTACTTTAAGAACTTCGTTATGGTTATTAAAATAAGTTCCTTTTGTAATCAGACATTTTTTTTCTTTTTGCTTTTTTTTCTTAATGTGTGACAACATGAATTCATTACTAACTGTAATATTACCATGGTCAAAGCATTCTCAAACCTAGTTTCAAAACCTGAGTAAAGGGCATTTCAATGTTAAACGTAGGTTAAAGCATCATTTTTCTGGCAGATTGTGACAAATTCACGACGTCCAGTTTTATACTCCTTTAACTTGATTCTGGCAAGAAACACTGAAATGATGGACCTTTTTTAATAAAATGTGTGCTGTCGCCTTGTAATTTCAAATTAACCCCGGCAAATTTAGTAAATAAAGCTGTTAAATAGGTAAATATGGTTTACACTTTATTAGATTTTCTATTAAAATTAAAGTCACAATCTGGTTTAGGTTGTCGTAGACCCCCATTTACATTTCATTGACCCCCGAATTATTTTTTCACTGCCGTGGACCCCTTGTAGGTCGTCATAGACCCCTGGGGGTCTATATAGACCACTTTGGGAATCACTGATCTAGTGGGTATCCCTCTCTACCAAATTTGGACGCTTGAAATAATTTTAATTCAAGCTCTCGTTGGATGCTATTATGAAGGTGATTTAATTTTCCCCAGAATATCTGAGCCAAATTGATACTCAAGGGATTTTTTACATGCCCCATAATTATACGGCATGCGTTCCTACAATTATCACATCCAGTCAGGATCGAACCCCCAACCTTAGGCTTACGATGCGGGTATGCTATATCTAAGCCCCAACAGTTGCTCCTATTTGACACAATTTTATTTTCTCCTTCGCCAAGATGTGAACTAAATAGGATTTTACTCAATTAAACATATTTTGTGAATACCTTTTAATAACATATTTCGAAATATATTATGATCCAATATATTTTTCATTCCCTTCTAATAGCTAACTTTCTCCCTACATATATATATATCTTGTTCAAATTTTCAATCGTTAATAAAATACTTTCTATTCAACTTATCAAGTTCAAAATTTCAAGTAATTTTTTTAAAACTTGTAGTAGATCACTTGATGTTAATACAGTTTTTTAAAAATATTAATTCATTAATTACCGGTTAATTAATCAAATTTAATCAATTACGGGTTTTCAGGCAAACTAGCCAAACCGGGTGTGCATTGTTACAACAATGCAGACAAATCATGCTCCTATTTTTTCAAATCGTAGTACTAGTTCACTCTCTCCCTATTTATATCTTATTCAAATTTTCAATCGTTATAAAATATTTTCTATTCCTCCATACAAAATAGGAACTGACTTAAAAATTTTTTTTATATTACTTGTTTGTTATTATGTTATATTCTAATTAATAATCAGCAAGAATGATAGCATACGGTTTTTAAAAAAAGAATACTTTTACATGAGTTTGTTATTTTATTGAAGTTGCTTACATTATGTCGATAGCCTCTTATTTTATTTGATTTATACCTTCAACTCTCTTAAGCACAGAGCCAAATACAGGAATAAATCAAAAATGGCTACATACAAAAACATAATAGAATCAGGCTTACTTCAGTTTTTAAGCGAATGCTATTTTAGAGCATAATCAAGTTGCCGCAGAAGCTATTAACTTACTCCGCCATGTAACTATTTCACTAATAGCTGTAATTATATACTAATATTTTTAAAAGTATAATGTGACTCTGAGCACTTTAATGTCGCCGTTGTAATTATTTTGATAAGATAATCATTACTTAAAAATAAGAATATATTCTTTTGCAGCTCGCATTGACGTAAATAATGTTTTCGTCGACATGTCAATATTTTAAGGAGATTATTATAATTAAACGGTAATTGTTTTTAAAACGTAGTTGAGTATAAGCGACTTTTTCTTCGCCATATTTTAATGTTTTATTGAAATAATAGCTGACAGAAACTTTTTTTATTTTCAAATTCCCTTCAGAGTTGTATTTTTTATCGTCATAAATTATAAATAAGTATATATAGTTATAATTATTTTTCTCAAGGATAGTTGGGGAAGAAAGGCGTTCTATGTATAATTGTATTTTGCGGAGATATTCGTCAAGTATATTATGTAGAATTATTTTTTTGTCTTAACAAATTTGAAAAGAGTGCAATTTATTGCAGTGTGTTGCAATTAATATGTAATGTTTTAGAATATTACCTTAAATATGATACAGTCGACTCTCGGTAATTCAAACTTTTGATAATCTGAACCTCTCGATAATTCGAAGTGTCCGCTCAGTCCCTAGAAAAACTCTTGATATTTCGAACTAAAACAATACCTTTTGGTGCACTCAATATTTCGAAGTAAAATCTGTGGATGACCAGACTACAACACGCTATAATTCGAAGTTATCTTATATAGCTCTCAACAATTCGAACACTCACTATCATGTACAGCCCTGTAGCAAACAGGTTGGAGCTTACAAGTTTTGCATTGTATAGTCTCTGCCTGTCTCCCCTGTAACGTAGTCCTTTTGATAACGATTTGTCTGCACCCTTTCTTAATGTTTTCCGGTTCCTCAGGTGAAAAGTCACTTTTATTGTTTTCATACCCTTAAGAGGACAATAGAGCCACCGCACCTGTTGTGGATAGGAGTAATAAGAGTTTTTTTTGTGTAGATAGAGAGTCCTAGGAGATGTTTTAGTTTAGTCTTGAGTGTGGTTACTATAAGTTAAAATAAACTTTTGTGATCCTCACCATCAGTAGACTCTTTGTAGAAGAAATTGTTATGCTGAAATTGGCGATTCCTTCTCTTACACTTAACTCGTTTGAAATAATAACTGGTAATTATGCCCTTAATTTTGAATTATTTTGTATTTGAATTAAAAATTATATATATATGACAGGTCCCAGGCCTGATGGTTAAATGAGGAGGACATCATCTCTAAAAAATACTTCTTTATTCTGCTTGAATCATATAATATCCAACATGGCGGCCCTTTGGCGCGCAATCGAGTAGAACAATAAACAGTAATTCGACGGGGAGTCACCAGCTAAGCCTTTTCCAGTACGCGTTCTCCTTCGTCAGCGCTCGCTCCACCTTTAAATAGGCTTATTTACTCACAAATCCTTACGCGATGGTAAAGAGTTCACTCTATTTTTATTTATTACTCATTTAATTTTGAAGCTAATCTTTTAAAACCTGACATATATATATATATATACATATATATATATATATATGTGTGTGTGTGTGTGTGTGTGTGCATGCAATATGCCTTTTTGTTCACAAGAATTATTCAAGTTTTATAGGTGTGTATCTATATGAACAATTTATCTTTTTTAATTATAATTTTTTCCTTTGGAGAGAAAGGCGGCATTTTCCATTTTTTGTCCGGGCGACAGAACTGCTAGACCTGGCCCTGACTGTAGGTACTTAAACAATATCAGTTCGAAAAATTAACTAATTTATTTAAATATAAATAATTACTAAAGAAATGAGTCAACAGTATTTTTAAAACGCAACTGAGCTATCAAAAAACGATTAAATATAATAGAAATATTTTTGTGTTTCAGTTTTCATCAACACGAAAACTCAGGTATCGTCAAGGTCAGGAAATTGAAATGAACTGTCAGATGCGAGGATGGCTTCTCCTCGCGGATTGAGGTCATTATATAAAAGAAAAAGAATGAACCCTGTCACAAATACTTTTCTTTATCTTAATTGTACACAAAGATTCTAAGATTTTCAAATTGTTTGGCTCGTTAAAAGAAATAAAAAAAATTTAGATATGAGTCACTTACGTAAAATGTATTGATACTCTAAGAGTATTTATCGTGAATTTTTTTTTATATTTATTTTTAACTGCCTTTAATTTAAAGTATCCGACTACTTGCGACAACTTTAAAAAAAAATGGAGCCACGGGATTTTTTGTTGTTGTTGTTGCTGTTTTTAGATTTGTTTAGTACATTTTTAGAAAAATATTCTAAAGTTAAGATGAGAAAAAGAAATTATTATTCCTAAAATGGAAAAAAATGGTTGAAAATTTACAAAAAATAACATAAACGTGGCCCATTCTGTATCAAAAGTTTATAAACAAATTTTCAATTTTTCAATTCTGATGCGTTGCTATTTTTCACAAAAACTAGAGCACTTTATGTTAGTCATTATATGAAATTGCTTGAAATAAATTAAAAGTAAAAAAGCTTTTTAAAAACAAGCTTTTATTTAAACGCGCTAAAAAGAATAAAATAAATTTTTCTTTAAAACTTTTTTTACTATCAACTTTTTCCGTCATTACACAATTTATATGATATAAAAGCTTGTCGCGAGATTTACCTCTGCAGATAAACAAGTAAATTAAATAAATTGATCAGATTGATTTTAATTTTTAAAAATTTCAAACTAAGTAAATAAGAGTACTTTAATCTCGCGACGAGCTTTTATATCATATAAATTGTGTAATGACGGAAAAAGTTGATAGTAAAAAAAGTTTTAAAGAAAAATTTATTTTATTCTTTTTAGCACGTTTAAATAAAAGCTTGTTTTAAAAAAGCTTTTTTACTTTTAATTTATTTTTCACTTTTTAGTTATCACTGGACAGGTTTCTCAGTATGTTCATCTCATTCAATGCTAGGTGTTTGCCGGTTATTTTCGAACAGTTAGCTAAATGAATTCCCCCAAAAAGGGTACTAGACTAAAAACACAATTTTTTTAAAATCCGTAATTTTTAAGCAATTTTTTTAATCTTCGTACAGATCTTGGGTAATATTGTCCTACACACGAAAAAAAAATTCATGAGATTTTCTTCATAAATGACGAAGTTATTAAATGTTTAATTAAAATTTTGAGTATTTCTTGAAAAATCGTAAAAAAAAATGTTTTGGGCATTTTATTTTTTAAATGACTAATTCTAAAAAAGCAAAGCATGAGCTGTTTTAGTAAGGAATGTCGATTCATTTAAACAAAAAAAAATTTCATGCGCAACGATTTAGACATTATTTTTATAAAAACGCATCGATTTTGAATTATTTAAAAAAAATCGTAAGAAATACAAATATTATTTCGTAAAAAACATTATACCTTATCGGGACGAAATAAATGATCTTTCCGATTCTATAATTATTTTTTGTCTGAGCTTCATAGATTAACCTCTTAAACGGTCAATTTTTTTGACCAAAATTTTCCCGAAAAAAGCCCATTTTTTAACTGCATGTAACTAAGCATAATAATTAACAGAACGCGCGAAAATGGAAGATTTTTATTTTAATCTCAGGTTTAAAATTTTACTCACCTTTTTTTATTTTATAATTTTTGAACACAAAAACCCGTAAATGTTTGTTTTTAATGAGTACATTCTACGTAATATGAAGAATACTTCACATATATCTTAAAATATATTTTCTTCCACTTACCAAAAAATTTCATGTTCATACCTCTTTTTCATACGATTGATAGGATTTCATGTGTGTGCATATTTATTAGCACACACAATATGAAGAATAGTGTAACACTAAGTCTTATATTCTAATGGGGATAGAGATAATATCGACTTCTTTGGATTATCTATCCATTTTCCTTAGGCAACACATTGTACATTGCCTTGTAAATCCCCGTTCTTAATCCAATATTTTCAAGAATATACGTATATTCTTGCCTTCAGTGAAAAATTCTCACCTTCACCACTACCAAAATTCTGAATGAAGAGTAGTTCAGTACCATGGACAAACTCTCTCTCTGCATCTCCTAAAGACACACTATACTAATAACCTTATTATAGGAATAAAAATGTCTGTGCAAATAAAATATAGAAAGAAAGCATTTCGGTGCCTATACAGCGCACGGGCAAACCGGTTGTGGCTAACTTTCAGTAGCCCGTAAGGTGTACGGGCAAACCATTTAAAGGGTTAAAGTTAGAATTTCTATAATACTCCATCTCAGTTTAACTTGGCAGCGTTGAGAAAGGTATACAATGTACCAATCTACTTGAAAAATAGCTCTACTTTTTTTGTTTTGAATTTAAATTCAAGAAAATAGATAGAAATTTGTAAAAAAAATTGCATATGTTGTAGAAATTAGATTATTTTTACGTTGTAGAAATGTAATTATTTTTTAGACAAAGTTAATTAATACAGTCAATAGCGCAACGTTATGATATTCCAGTTTGGCTGAAAACCGATTTTCGACGCCAACTTTTGTCATTGTTGTAACAATAAAATTATTACAACAATGCAGATATATCCAAGTTGGCGCCCAAAACTAGTTTAACGTTTTTAATTAATATCTTTTTAATTAATTGCAATATCGGAATATAAATGGTCAAAACATGCATTGTCATCCAAACTAAACGTGTATATAAAATTTCAGCTCAATGGGAGGAAGATATCAGCTTCAAAATTGAGTTGCAAGATTCCACCCGAACAAATTACATACATACATACATACATACATACATACATACATACATACACTGTAAGTTAAATAAAAGCTTTTAATAAAAAAACAGTGATTATATTCACATAAGGGATTGTAAATTTTGCAATAAAACAGCGATGGTTAAATCTGATGGTTAAAACACGTCTAATATTATACAGAACATACACAAAAAATTTCAGCTAATTATTTTCAAAACTGTTTCAGCAACCGCGCTGACCCCGTTTAAGAATTTAAAAAAAAAAATTGGAGTCAAACGCGTTTTAAAGTATGACATTTTACTTTGAGTAATGGCATCTAATTTTCCTAAAGCACTTGTAGTTTTTTATCTAGTGAACAGAAAATAATAAACTTGGTATTTTTATAAAGATAATAAGATGACCTGTAAGCTAAAGTCATAAAAAAATTGTCAATTTCTGGCAAAATTCTCAATTTTAGGGTAGTCGGATACCTTAATCACAAAACTCTCTGTTTAGTAAAATGCATTGGCACTTACATATATTTAATTTTGACACTATAATAAAAGTGATATATCGTAATATAGAAAAAATGGACCAATTGATTGTGGAACTTAGAAGCTATTATTAAGAAAAAAGTTATAAATTTAAAAGAAACTTCTTGGAAAAAATTAAGTAAACTTATTATAAGAATATGAAAATATATGCTTCTATAAGAAAATAAAAAAAAATTGAAGTATACTTACGAGTATACAAATATTTGAGATTTTTCTCTTAAAAATTGACACGAAATAAAATACGATCACAGAAATGGAACAATATATTTTAAAATGAATCACAACTGCAATTGTATCGAAAAATTAGAGCGAAAGAACAAGGTTTGGGGTAATTTCACTCAACTGATTCATTCGAAGTACATTTGTGTGTTTTTGTACCTCAATCATTAATGGTATTTATCTCGATATTTTATGTTATTTATTTCTCGTATCTTAAAGCGTGATTATTTTCCAAATTTAATTATTGTGATGAACGGGGATTGAAAATGAAATATAAATCTCTACGTCGAATGAGTGAGAATCATGCTAACGTCGCACTATAAGGCAACTCGAGGGGCATTGGCAAAGGACCTCCTCCCTACGTTGAAAGCGATTGAATTGGCAAGGATAAATGAAAAAAAAAATAAACATATACAGCAGAACAGGGATGGGCGGACTTTTACAAGGGGTGGCGTGGCTACAGCGTACGTGGTCTGAGCGGATGCTTTGAAACTCATCGTGGTTAGAGCGGACACATTTTCCCCCCATCTGTAGAACAGATTCGATTATCGAATTACAAGGATAAAAACTATGTTTAAAATCTAATCAAAATGTCAAAAATCTTTAAGTTTTGTAACTAGGTGGGACTAATCCAATGGTAAATGATATTTATGCCTTTATAATAAAGATTAGATAGTACTTATTTACTTGTACTTATATTTTTCTTTTATTTACTTGTATCTTGAATGTATATATTACTTCTAGTTTTTATTTTTACTTACAACAATGAAACTAATTAGTTTCATGGCAGTTACAGCTGTTCTTATGTTTATTTGACTCTAAAATACAGTTTACCTCAAAATTTCTGAAATTCGTTCATACTCTTCATTATATTGTTACTAACTATTAATTTTTGAATATTTCTCTGAAAAAGTTTTTATTTTTATTACATTTCGCTATGTTTAAAATGTATTCGCACTATAATATCCTAACAATTTAATACAAATAATTAAATTTGATTGGCAAAAATGTATTTATCCTTGTAATTCGATAATCGAATCCGTTCTAAGAGGGGGAAAAATGTGTCCGCTCTAACCACGATGAGTTTCAAAGTGTCCGCTCAGACCACGAAATGTTATATGTCCCCTCTAACCACGTCCGCTGTAGCCAGGCAACCTTCCAGGATACGGGCTACTTTTTAAGATGCTGTTGTCCAGCTCCTAGGTGTGATCATTCTGAAAAAAATTGTGTGCTTTTTCTTTTTAACACTTGTTTTTGACACTGTTCCCCTCTTTTAAAATATAACAGATTTATATTTTTATTCTACAGAGAGAAGTACAAGCAGCATACACTTATCAAGTTGAGTGCTTGAACAACTATGAGCGACTACTAGACCGCGGGCCCATTGGTGTGGTGTGGTAGTTGGGAGAGGGAGTGCTAGCTCAGGTGTCGTCCGCGTCACTTGACCATGGTTCAAAATTACGCGGACAGTCGCCAAAAGCCCTTGTGTTGCTAAGACAGTGCGACGTTAATATTCACTCACTCACTCACTAGAACGTGGGCGTATTCAATGCGGCGAGGAGAGAGCGTACTTGAATCGACAAATCCAAAATCAATGTATGAACTTAATTTGTTCACTGCTGAGTCCCGCTTCATCCTGGGACATGACAGCAACACGGCAACCCAATCCCATGTAAGTGCGGGATGTATAATGATGTCTGAATAGCATATCCCAGGTTATCACGGGAAAGGCTGCTCATCAAAGCTTATTCTCCCCATCAGTCAGCGTGAGGGGAAAAATTTATTTCTTTAGTGGCATCGCAATGATTAGTTCCCCCCCCCCTTACAGGGAGAGAGAGAAAGAGAGAGAATGTGTTTATCGTCATCGTACGCTTCCAATAAAGGTACATGTTTCGTCTATACATTTATCGAATCATTTGCTTAAGGTATCTATCTGACTATCCTAAAATTGTAAAATTTGCCAAAAATTGACAAATTTCTTTATGGTTGTATTTTACATGTCATCTTATTAGATTTATAAAAATACCAAGTTTATTATTTTCGGTTCACTAGAACAAAAACTACAAGTGTTTTAGTAAAAGCAGATGCCCATTACTTTAAGCAAGATGTCATACTTTAACTCGAAATGTTTTTTTAAAACTGAAACGGGGACTGCGATGTGTGCTCAAAACGTTTTGAAAATAATTAACTGAAATTTTTTATGTATGTTCTGCATAATAGTAGAAATTTTTTAACCTTCAGATTTATCAATCGCTGTTTTATTACAAAATTTACAGTTCCTTATGTTAATATAAGCAATCTGCTTCTTTTAAGCAATTTCGTATAATAAATAAGATAAAGTGCTCTAATTTTTGTAAAAATTAAAATATCTCTTATCCAGACGGTCATTTCAAAAATGGATACCATAGCAACACATCAGAATTGAAAAATTGAGTATTTGTTCATAAACTATTGGTACAGAATCGGCCCCATTGATGTTATTTTTTTGTACATTTTTACCCATTTTTTTCCATTTTAGTAATAATAATTTCTTCTTTTTCTTCTTAATTTTAGCATATTTTCCCTAAAATGTGCTAAAAAAATCTAAAAGCAACAAAACAAGGACTAGACCGCAGAGGGGGAGGAGGGAGTCCCTCCTGAATGTAGGAGAAAAAACAGAGCTTCCCTTAGCGAAGAGACACCACCAAGCGCGCTCATTGGTCAAATTAAATAGTGCGCGCTTCCCCAACTTCCTGTTACGCATTTCCGTCCCTTTTCACGAAATCACTCCAACTAATCTCCAGCAATCGAGAGGAAAGATGTTACACATCAAAAATCCCAATATTTCCTTTTTTTAAAATAAGTTGTTGCTAGTAATCAGTACCTTAAATAATCAGATGTTTTTAAATTTAATCCACCAATTTTAAATAATAGATCCCCCAATAAAAAGAAATATGAAATATCTCCTTAATACAACTATGCCGGGCAAAAAAAAACAAAAAAAACTGAGCATATCAAGCAAAATGATTCTATATTGTTTAGATAAAATTAAGAAACGTTTTTGAATCTTATCGAAGAACGGAATTTTTTCTCTTTCTTCAATCAGATCAAATTATCAAACTTTATCCTCAATAATTTGGCAATGCCGAAAGTAAAGGATAAACAACGCCTGTAATCACTTTTACAGCGACCAATCAGAGCCAGTATAAATGTTCTTCCATCCGATCCTACAAAAGAACATTACTCCTCAAAAGTTGTATCCAAAATTCGAACATCACAGAGGGTGCAAGTCTATCTCTTTCAAACTGAAGCGTGACTCACGTTCTAAAAAAGCAGATGGGAGGGGAGGGGGTGCTCAGACGGACGGACAGGTAGATCGCTGACGCCACAAAGACCTGTTGAACTACCTGATCTTGATCAAGAACGCGTGTCCCACTAAAAGGCGCCTATAGGTACACGCCTACTTTTTTCTATCCACCGAACTTTGCTCTTTACTTTTCATTTTTTTTTTTCAAAGGAGTATTTTTATAAAATGGCGTGGGAAAAAATAGGGATTAGGATTTTACCTTCCGATGAGGCTTCTCCTCCTTTGTTGTTTGATGTGTGGATTTTTCCAAAGGGTTGGGTGTGTGTTGTGAAGAGGTTCTGGGTGAAGATATGGAAGAAGAGTGCTGTGTGCCGGGGATGTTTTCAGGAAAGATTTGTTTGGATGTCGGATTGTTTTGCTTCGAGGGTGGGGGTGGAGTAGGCGGCCAAATAAAATGTTACTCTTTTGAAATCTGGTTCATATTTTAGATGATCAGAAGCTCTTGATCAATATTAATGTTAGTAATATTTCTCTCAAAGTTATTATAAAAAATTTAGGAAACTTTTATTTGAGAAATCTCTCATCATCATACAGAATATGTTGCTAAATAAATTATAGATTAAAAAAACTAAAAAACACCCTTTTTTATAGTTAATTGTACAGAGTTGTAACTTAATCTTTCAGTCGCCAAATCTGGAAATAAGATCTGAAATGAGTCGGCAGATGCGGGATGGGATCTGAAAAGGGGATATCGTTAATCCTGATTAGGACAATGGGACAAAATTATTAAATTATTGTATTGTCATCTGCCCTGGACAAGTGAGCAAAATTTAGAATTAATCTGGACTTTTAAAGTGGGTAAAAATTGAGTTCAAAGATTACGTTACATACAAGTGAAGATTATAAAAGGGTGTTAAAACGACTCAATGGCGCACGCGAGAAAGGGTCCAGGGGCTCCGGAATCCCCCTCCCAGTGCCACTGAAGACATGTCGTCTACAGGAGCTGATACACACAAAATCTGTCATGAAACAACGCCCTCCCGCTGGTGTGGTGGGGTAATTTGGAGGGGTGCTAGCTCAGGTGTTGTCCTGATCATTTGACCAAGGTTCAAAGTAACGAGGTCAGTTTTTATAGCCCTCGAGTTGCTTTACTCACTTAATGACAACGGGATTCGAATGCATGATTCGACTGAAGCAATGCTGGGAAAGAGTTCGTGACAATAATCCCTGGATTGCTGAAGCCGGTAGAAATTTTGCATCGAGAACGACAATGAGACTCCAACGCATGATTCGACTGAAGCAATGCTAGCTACGAGCTCCTAAAAATAATCCCTAGGTTGCTGAAGCTGGTTGAAATGTTGCATCGAGAAAGACAATAAGACTCAAACGCATGATTCGACTGAAGCAATCCTGGTCACGAGCTCATGACAATAATCCCTGGGTTGCTGAAGCCGGTAAAAATTTTGCATTGAGAACGACAATGAGACTCAAACGCATGATTCGACTGAAGCAATGCTAGCTACGAGCTCCTAAAAATAATCCCTAGGTTGCTGAAGCTGGTTGAAATGTTGCATCGAGAAAGACAATAAGACTCAAACGCATGATTCGACTCAAGCAATCCTGGTCACGAGCTCATGACAATAATCCCTGGGTTGCTGAAGTTGGTAGAAATTTTGCATTCAGAACGGCAATAAGACTCGAACATATGATTTAACAAAGGCAGTGCTGGCCACGAGCTAGCTAGCAGTAGACTCGTGGCCAACATTGCTAGTTGTCAGCACTAGGCTATCGAGGCCGCTAAATACTTTATAGTGAAGCTATTTTGAGAGAGCTTTGTAGCTGAGAAGTTTTGGTTCACATTTAAACTTTTGTTTGTATGGTATTCCACGATATGGTATCAGAGACTAACTTTGTTATTTACGTAAAGTTCTTGTAGCTCAATAGTTTAATTAATTCACTTGGCAGACGATGTTATTAGATTCGAATCCGCAACAGGTATTTTTCGGAATAATGCGCTCTGGTACATGTAAAATCAAATACACTCATGTCCATAAATTAAGAATAATTCAGAATCACACAGAAATTGAACTCTAAAATAAAAATTTCACCTGTAGAATTATCACACACATCTTGAAGAAGAATATGCAAATTACAGGATACCACCAGATGGCACGGATAGTACGTCACAATAACGAGAGTGTAAGAGAGGGGTATATAAGGAATGGTGGCAAAGAAGTAAAATTGTTCACAAGCGCTTTAAAAGCCTTTCAGTGCAATAACTGCATAGTTATGGCACAAAGGAAGCATTTGGATGATTTTTTACGTGGTAGAATAATCGGACGACTGGAATGTGGACGTACCCAGCTGGAAGTATCCGAGGAACTTGGAATCGCCCAGATTGTCATCTCCAGGCTTTGGCAACGATTCCAAGATGATCGTAATGTGAGTAGATGTTACAGCACAGGTCGCCCCCGAGTTACAACGCCGAATGAGGACCGGTATTTGGCAGTTACTGCCAAATGAAACAGATGGAGCACAGCATTAGATCTATCTCGTCAGCTCTCTTCAGTTACCGGTACGACAGTTTCAAGGCAGACCGTGTACAGACGCTTAGGGCACATTGGTCTATATGCTCGTAGGCCTGTCAGATGTGTTTCCCTTACCGCAACTCACTGTCGCCTGCGATTAATCTGGAGTAGAGAGCATGCATTGTGGACACCGCAACAGTGGTCTTGTGTGATGTTTTCCGACGAGTCCAGGTTTAGTTTCAGTCTGATTCTCGCCGGACTTTTTCATATGGAGAGCGCCAGGTACCCGTTACCACCAAGAGAACACCATTAAACGACACCGTTACAGTGGTGCAGGATGGCTCGTTTGGGGAGGAATTATTCTTGGTTCCAGAACTGACCTGCATGTTCAGAGTGTAACGATGACAGGCCATATCTATCGGGATGTCATTCTGGAACAACATGTACGTTTGTTTCGGGGTGCCATGGGTGCTGAATTTCTGTTTATGGATGACAACGCCCGTCCTAACCGTGCAAACATTGGAGGATATCGCCGTATGGATTGGCCAGCATACTCAACGGACTTGAATCCAATAGAGCATGTGTGGGATATGCTTGGCTGACGAATTGCAGCCCGTCAACACCCTCCCACCTGTCTACCGGAACTTCGGAGGGCATTGCTTGATGAGTGGTGTAATATTCCCCAAGATCAGATTGATAATTTGATACACAGCATGCGTAGGCGTTGTAAGGCCTGTATTGCATCGTCCGGGAGACATACTCCGTATTAACCCTCATACTAACCATGTTATACTATTTTTTGTAAATAGGTTCTTTTTTGAAATTTGCTCCAGGGAGTAAAAATCGCAATTTTTATTAATTATGTCAAACATATAGCATCTTTTTTGCTCTTTACCTTTTGTTTAATAAATAGACTTTACAAATAAGTCAAATTGGTTTTGCTTCTGTCTCTTTCTTTGCCTGAACTTCATTATCCTTAATTTATGGACATGAGTGTAGAATCTTAGTAACAATTGACGTACATTAGAGAAGATGATTTTCAAAATCTTTTTGTGGTATGATGTGAAATTTAGAAAACAGCCATGTCGGTTCAAATGTCTTCTTTATTATTTGAGAGTAATTCAGAATTACTTGGTCCATGACCAATATTCTTATGTCGTTTTTAAGACGGTGTTAATTTAAACCAAACCTTTTTATTTAAGTATAACTTAGAGGAATCTTTTTTGTAGTTTTTAAGTTTTTGTTATCATTATTTTTATGAACAGATAATTTAAATTTGTATTTCGAATTAATTGGTTAGTTTAATGTATTACTGAAATTTTTTAAATAGTAATTTATTATAATATCGATACATTTAAAGATATTTGTGATCGAATTAAAATATTAATGATGTGCATTCATGACATGAACAATATCATGAAAAATTGAAACTATATTACATAAAATATTGCATCATTATATTTACAAATAAAAATAAATTTAGTTATATACAAAAACGAGCCAAACAATACATATGTTGCTCTTTCATAATATATGTATTATTTCTAATTCATATATACAGATATATCAATTAGAAATAATATCAGTACTGCTGTACTGTTCATACAACATTTCGTTAATTGTTTATTATTATATTAAGTAAAAACAAATTTAAATTAAAATATTTTACATTTAACAGCTTTCTGAGTTATTTTAAATTTATTTACGCAAATATGTTATATTTATACTCTTGTTTTGATGTTCCATTTTTAAATTTTCAACATAATTTAATATTTGAAAAAATTCTGGATAATTATATTTTTTTTGGAAACTAATGATTTTTATATTAACTTTGAAGAGGGATTAAAACTTTTAAACTAATGCATCAAATTATTTTCTCAAGCATGCTCATAATTTCTCATTGATAATCCAGATATAAACTAATAGAAATTTTCATGATTGAGTGAAAACCTAAATAAGGAAACCTTTTTAATGCAAAAATTTAAAAAAAGGAAGTAAAATAGAATTTTAAAATTATCTTAAGTAAAGAAGAACATAGTATTAGATCGACATAGCAAAAATTTTAATTTTAAGAGGATCCCAAGTTTTCTAATGCTTTTAAATATGGAGAAAATTATTAACTGTTAACGATTACACACAAATAGTTATTCATATCGAATCCAATATGCCTTTTTCATCTCTTTAGAATTCATAACAGTCAGCGATAAAACATTTCAATTTGTTATCAAGTGCTTGAAAAGTGAAAACATCTCATTTGATTAGCAACGCCCTAAAAGTTGACAATTCCATGACATTTCCATTAATTTTTTTAATCAAATTTCCAGTAAACACTTTTTAAATAAATCATCTAACGAGCTTAATATATTCAAAGTTGTCTCATTTTCATTCTAATTTAAATACATCACCGTCATTGAAATTTTGTATTCAGTTTCAAGGTCGATTCATAAAAAAAAAATTAAAAATATAAGCACATATAACTCTTTTCTCTTTTTACCGTCTTTTTCCATCTATTTTTACAGCTGATTCCAAAAATAAACAGACAATAGTAATGCCAAAAAATAAATAAATTCGAAAGAAAACAAACACACGTGGCTTGAGATATATCAACTCAACTCGTCTCTAATCATTTCTAAATATAACGATGCGAAATTCGATTCCGATATATTTAATTATCGTCTGCCTTCTGAAATGTGTATAAAAAGTGAAATCCGGCTTGCGTGGGATCCCGAAATCCATTCATCATTTCGATTTCGAATTGCGGAAATTAAAATTCGAAAAACGTATATATATATGTGTATAGGAAGTTTTTATGACAGCCGCGCGTTGGGTGGGGTCACTTTGGTATTTGTTACACTTATTACTTTCGTTAAGCAGAAAGGAACCAAAAGACCGTGTCATCTCTTTTAAATGATTAAGGTTTTATAAGAAAATGAATTTCTAAGTATTTTTAACCGCATTTTGGAACTTGTTTTTCCAATACTTTCTTTACAGGATATTATTCAGTATTAAAATGAAAAATATTATTTTGAATTTAAGGAAACAAATGCACTTGTATCGGAGCAAAAAGGCATTTTGTGGTTCTTTTTTTCCCCTCTGAGCATAATACGTTTAATTAACTTTAGTAATGTATAAAATGCTAATATATAATGCTTAATTAAATTATGGATATATTTAAATATTTAATTTGCCTATTATAGGACAACTTCGATGTTTCTCTTAAGGTATTTGACTGCTTGCGACAACTTTTTTTAAAAAAAAAAATGGAGATGCGGGGATTTTTGTTGTTTTTAAATTTGTTTAGAATATTTTAAGAAAAATATCATACAATTAAGAAGAGAAAAAGAAATAATTATTACTAAAATGTGGGGAAAAATGGGTAAAAATTTTCAAAAAAATAACATAAACGTGGCCCATTCTGTACCAAAAGTTTATAAACAAATTTTAAAATTTTCAATTCTGATGTGTTGCTATATATGTTATTCATTTTTGAAATGACCTTCATTATAAGAGATATTTAAATTTTTACAAAAACTAAAGCAATATATCGTAGTTATTATATGAAATTGCTTAAAAAAAGTGATTATATTCACATAAGGGACTGTAAATTTTGTAATAAAACAGTGATTGATAAATCTGAAGGTTAAAATACTTCTACTATTATACAGAACATACACAAAAAATTTCAGTTAATTATTTTAAAATCTTTTTGTGCAACCGCTGTCCCCGTTTGAGCATTTTCAAAAAAACATATTTCAAGTAAAACGCGTTTTAAAGTATGACATATATCCTGCTTAAAGTAATGGCATCTCTGCTTTTACTAAAACACTTGTAGTTTTGGTTCTATTGAACGGAAAATAAAAAACTTGTTATTTTTATAAAGCTAATAAGATGGCCTATAAAATAAAATCATAAAAATATGGCCAATGTTTGGCAAAATTCATAATTTTAGGGTACGGATACCATAATATAAGAAGAATAAATTTTTGTCATAACAACAAATTAGGTTTTAAGGAAGTTTGGTACTATAATCTAAAATGCTCTATAATCTTTTTACAATATCTCAAAAATTTACTTGGATATAATATTATTTTGATTTTTTAAAATAAATGATAATTATACATATATTTTACACTTAAATTTATATGGGAGAAACATAACACATGACAAACACCTGATTTCGAAATTGGAATTATGGTCGTGGTTGACAAGTGGTCAAGATCGCAAACTCGGGGGGGGGGGGAGCAGCATTATTTCAGTCGAGTCGTTATTTCAGTCCTGGAGCCACTGAAGACATTGTGTAGACAGACTCAGGTACGTTAAACCTGTCAAGGATCAAAGTTGTCGTGGTGAAGAAGTTTGGAGAGGTGCTAGCTATATAAGGATCGTCTTCGTCACTTGACCTTGAATTTTGTGAAAATTTTAAAAAAAATTTATTTTTATGTGTTTGGAGTGAGCTTGTATCTCTCTGGAATTACACAAATAGCCCTCGACTTCCACCACGGTACGAAGTGAATAAGGAATCAATTAATCATTATCGGAAAATTGAAAATCCTTTCTAAAATTTCATAAAGATGTCTGTAGTTTGTTGGTAAAATGTAAGGCTTCTTACCAGTTCCGATTTAAGCTCATTGCGGGGCCTGGGCGCAGAAAATCTACAGGCCTCCTTGACATTGGAGGTTCGAAATTTAAAACCAGAAAATCTGGTCAAGTCTGGCTTATCCGGGCCTTAAGCCTTTGAGCGCCCATCCCAAGCGCCCAGTGGAGGAATCGGCACTGCTTCTTACTAGTAGTTATGTATTCAGGTATTTTTGAAAACAATTGTGTGGAGGGCAGTGCCATAACGGTGAATGTTAGCCCCTCCCTCCCGCGATGCGGGGGTGTATGTTTCGCTATTGGTGGTGAGTCTGATAAACAGCATATTCTTCACGATTCAGAATATTAAGGTTAAAGTATCCGACTACCCTAAAATTGTAAATTTTGCCAAAAATTGACAAAAAATTTTAATGATCTTTTTATACATCTTATTAGCTTTATAAAAATACCATGTTAATCATTTTCCGTTCACTAGAAGAAAAACTACAAGTGTTTTAGTAAAAGCAGATGTCATTACTTTAAGCAAGATGTCATACTTTAAAACGCGTTTGACTCGAAATATGTTTTTTTAATGCTCAAACGGGGCCAGCGATTGTCAAAACAGTTTTGAAAATAGTAACTTGAAAGTTTTTCTGTAAGTTCTGTATAATAGTAGAATTGTTTTAACTTCAGATTTATCAATCACTGCTTTATTACAAAATTGTCAGTCCCTTATGTGGATATAATCACTGTTTTTTTAAGCAATTTCATATAATTACTAAGATAAAGTACTCTAGTTTTATTGAAAATTAAAATATCTCTTATCCTCTGACGGTCATTTCAAAAAAGAAAAACATAGCAACACATCAGAATTGAAAATTTGTTCATAAACTTTTGGTGCAGAATGGACCGCATTTATGCTATTTTTTGTAAATTTTTACCCATTTCCCCCCCTTTTTTTAGTAATAATAATTTCTTTTCCTGTTCTGAATTTTAGCATATTTTTCTCAAAATGTACGAAACAAATCTAAAAAGAACAACAACAAAAGTCCCCATATCTCCATTTTTAAAAAAAAAATGTTGTTGTGCAACCAGCCGGGTACCTTAATTTGATTCAGATGTAAACAGTAGAATGTGTGCTGCTCAGCGTTAAGTTTATCTTGGAATTGGGTAAAATTAATATACCGACGTTAAAGGAATGAATCAATTAATTCAATTAGAATCTATCACTTTTTCCAAAGAACAAACGAAATTAAAGTTCATATATTTTTCATTGCTTACTACAACCGCAACAATAAAGGTCTCAAAGCAACACGAGGGCTTCTGGCGACAGGTTTCGTAGTTTTGAATCATAGTCAAGTGAAAAAGACGACATGTGAGCTAGTGTCCCTATCTTCAAAAGTTCACACCATGACAACGTGAGGATTTTGGCCTTGGACTGATTTAACAGTCCATCAGTTCTACAATGAGGGTATTTAGTGATACCAGAGTTTGGAGTCCATGGTTCGATAGAAAACAACTCCGATCAAGAGTTTGTGAAAACTTGGCAACCATATATTTTTGAAGAACATGCAAGCAACACTTACATAATTCAAATGTTTCATAAAATGTATTTCAAAATGATTCAGTGGAAGATTTTAATATATTCATATGATTTATATCAATTCTCTAATTTCATTAATATTTTCGAAAATATAGTTCTATTTGGAGTACTTTGAATTTTATGTCCATAAAATTCAATGCATTAATTGTGAGAAAAACGCTGCTTTAAAAAGTTTATAATAATTCAAGCAGGATTTGAAGTAATTTAATCGTATCTTCTTACAATAAAGGATAAATTAAAATATCTCACCTTATGCCATAAATTATTTCCTTTTAAATAAAAAATATAACATTAAAAGTCAGATGCACTCATACTCGTTATTTTTACTTTTATGTCTAGCCTTATTTTGAATCCATTGCGTAGATCATAAAAGCTAAATTTAATAGGATGCATTACGGCAGTTTTCGCCATATGTACGACAGTGTGAACTTAACGCGTAGCACATTTTCGAACAGCAAATATGCCTCAATTTTTATAAAAATTTGTGATATTGTAACTCATGCATTTGTTAATAATATATAGTGTTTTTTAAAATTTAAAAATATTTCATAAATATAATCAGTTTTTTCTTTTAATATGAAAAGAATAGCTCAATTAGCATTAAAGTTAGGAGAATAAATTAAAGTTTAAAAAAACTAAAAAGCCCGCTTTTATGTTTAATCCAACTAAAAAGTAAAAAAATAATTCTTAATATAAGAATAAAATGATTAACGAGAAAATTGATGTCATCGGGGGGGGGGGGTGCTCTATATCAATTGTTATAATTTCTTACTAACTCTATTCCGAAATGCTGAGTTAGTGTAAAAATGTAGTACAAAACACCCCACGCTTTTACCCCGATGACATCACTTTTCTTGTTAATCATTTTATTCTTATATTAAGACTTTTTTTTTTTTTACTTTTTAGTTTGATTAAGCATAAAAGAGTGTTTTTTGGTTTTTTTAAAACTATAATTTATTTTTCATATTTTAGTTTGATCAACTATAAAAGCACGCCTTTTTAGTTTTTTAAGCTAGTATCATTTTTTCATTGATGAATTAATCTTAAATACGTCATTTTTTAGAATCTAGAATACCCATTGGCATCTTATCAGTGCGTCGATATGGCCTGGTTTGCAAAATATAGGATCAGCCAAATGAAAGAAATCTGGAAGAGGTATGTTTGAAATATTTCTCACTAAAAATAGCTCAATATTCTATCTGAAATTTGCATCTGTATTAAACACAAAAATACACTTTTTGAATCGAAGAGTTTGTGAGAAATTATTTAATCCGGTGAGACCTCTGAATAATTTCTTAGCTGTTTTGGTAAAATGAAGCAATGAGTGATGTTTCATTCCACAGATTCGACAAGAGAATTTAGAAAAACAGATTTTATGTCCGAGTTTAGTGATTAGAACAGTACTTCTCTAACTTTCCATATTTGTGGCCTAATTTTCAGTTATAAGTTTCATCGCACTCCTTGAATACAATAATAATGTACTTCACGCTAAAGCTACAATGCGCGCAGACTTTAATATTATAAACTGCATATTTTATAAATATGTGTATTCTATTTTGTATATGACAAGCCATGTGGAAGTCACTAATAATTACTAAACTTGCTTTTAATTTAGAATTGATAAATCAAATATTAAATACTTTTTGCTGCACTGATACATTTATAAGTATCTTATATCAGTGTGAATATGTATTTTATTGTTTATCATGTCAGAATTAATTTTGTTTTACTTCCTTTCGGTAAATTAATAACTATTTTAAATCTTTTATTTTGAACTTTTCGATATGCTCGCGCTTTTCGATAGTGTTATCATGCCTTCCCCCCCCCCCAGGAGGCGCACCCCACAGTTTGAGAAATGCTGGGTTAGAACATAAATATTATTTTTCCCATGCATGAGTCTTTTTTTTTTTTTATATTTCCATTTCCAGAAAAACTAGACAATTGTTTATAATTATGGTAAGAATTGCCGATGCAAATATTTTCACTTTTATAGGGTTGTAATTTTATCTTTTAGTCGTGAAATATGGAAATGGTATATGCAATTAGTCGCCAAATATGGAAATCATATATGCAATTAGTCGCCAAATATGGAAATCATATATGCAATTAGTCGCCAAATCTTAAAATGATACATGGAATTAGTCGCCAAATCTGGAAACGGTATAATGAATTAGTCGCCAAATCTGAAAATCGTTTTTCCTGATGCCCTTATCAGAACAACCGAACAAAATTATGAAATTATTGTATTGCCATCAGTCCTTGACAAGTGTGCAAAATTTCGAATTAATCTGACCTTTTTAAGTGGGTGAAAATCGAGTTCAAAGATTCCGTTACATACAAGTGAAACTTATAAAAGCGTGTTAAAAATACGAAACACATTTTATGTAATAAAAATTGTATCAACTCGGATAAAAAAGAGTAGTACGATAAAATAAGTTATTCTTTACAGGCTAATGAAACCAGAATATAATATTAATGCTTGAGTACTTTTATATCTGAAAAAATATTCCGAATTTGTGTCACATTCTTTAACTTTAGCCTAAGATAGCCTTAATAACTATTGTAACATCATCATTCTTTAACAGTTATCTTAAATAAGTTTAATTCGAAATTTTGCACACTTATCAAGGACCGATGACAATGCAATAATTTCATAATTTTGTTCCATTGTTCTGATCAGGACAGCAGGAATAACGATTATTCAGACTTGGCGAATAATTCCAGATTTAGCGACTAAAAGATTAAGGTGCAACCCTAGAAACAAATACACTTGTAATTAATAGAAATAAAACAAACAAAGTAAGTGTTCTCTTTACGTGAGAAAAGGAAGGGTGGATGTGCGTCAGCAATTTCTTACCATAATATAAACAATTGTCCAGTTTTTCTGAAAATAAAAATAATTTATGTTCTAACTTCTAAATATTTTTTTTATTTTTATAAAGCATTACATTTAAAAGGGTTGATAAGAATTAATATTATAGCAATACGTTTAAAAGGTGATTAGTCTGACTCCAAGGACCCTTGAGTAACAACACACTTTGGCCATGGCTTGTAAAGGTCACTAAAACATTTCTGGAATCCACTTTTAGCCATGTCCTTTAATTCAACCTGCGATGCACTCTTAATTTCATCTGCAGATTGGTCTTCGTTTAACATGCGGCGAACGATATGTTAACACACCCAATGCATGTTAGGATCCGTTGTCATGTGGCCGTGGACTGATTCTGCTATTGTCTGAAGCCTATTCTTACGTACCGCCGCACAATTTTTTTCGACGTTTTCAACGGCGGTAAATGTGCGGACGTCCAGAGTGTTTGTTGTCTTTGACCCTTCCCTTGCCTTCTCTGAAACGTCCATATCACTCAAAAGCTTACGTTGGTGGTAATGTATCACAGCCTTACACATGCTTCAAAATTTCGTAAGTCTCCATAGCACTTTTTTTCAAACGAACACAAAGTTGGGTACTAAATGCATTCACCTACAAATATGACGCCGTGGTGAGCCACCGACCACGTGGTTTGGAACAAACCTTTTTTAGAAAAGAGGAAGAATACAGAAAAATAGAAATGTTATTGTAGTCACCCTACTGTAAGAATTTTCTCATTATAGGCTTAGTCCAGGAACTTATGAACCCTACCTCGTATATGCGTCAATTTGCGACAGCTAATTAAAGTAGAACGTTGTTTATCCGAACCGATCAGGATTAGACACCGTTTGGATACGCGATTGTTCGGATAACCGAAAACCGAATGCGATCCGTGCAGTATATGAAACCGGACACTATATCAATATTGAAAATCATCCCATACGGGAAACGTGCTTGAAGAAAAAGCAAAATAGGTGCACAATGTCGCAATTTTACCTTTATTGCGGAAATTAATTACTTATTAATCGCTACACCATTGTAAACCTTCGTTTTTACGCTGCAAGGTCTGATTCTCTTGAGTAAGACAGCTCTCTTGATTGTTGTTCCATAGCTGTTTCAAACGAACAAAACGCATCAGCATTTAAAGGACCCTTGCCACTTTCGTTGCTGTTGTGTGTGTTGTCCTCGTCTTCAAACGTTTCATCGTCGACAGGGTCGGATTCTTCATGCACGGCAGTCACAATCTCGTCATTATTTACCAATTCAAATCCACAGTTTTCTGCACCTCATGCCATCAGTTTTCTACAGCAACAAAAACTCAACAAAAGAGCATGTATACGCCCCCTCACTTGGAAACAAACTGACTTAATATTTTCCGTGCAGATGTTTACCAAATCACACAACTGAAATTCCCCAAATATCCCTCACCTTGGGTTTTCCCGCCACTTTTGGCCTCTCGGGAAACTGTTGAGCACTGCTCGAAAACGTGTCCGGATATTTGACGCTCCGGATAATAAACGTTCGGATAAAAGACGTTCTACTGTACTTCTATTATATTGCGTTTCTTTTCTTTTTTATCGATTTCGAATATTTTTAAAGATATTGAACCCAGCAAATCATACCTTACACTATTACTACAGCTATTCAACAAAATTTAAGCATTTCGTCACAGATGGATATTTTACCGGTTTGTTTAATATTTATTAATATACAGTTTAAATAATGTCCGATAATTATGTTATGATTCTTGCGTTGTAAATTTTTAAAATTTAGAAGTCGTAAATTATGTAAAATAAATTTTTGCGAAAAAAGAAAAGAGTTATTTAAAGCGACAGTTTTTATTTTCTTGTACTGTTTATCCAACCTTGTAGCTCTTCAAAAATTTCAAAGGGAAAAAAAATGAGTAACAAATTACATACAAATGGATTTTGTTTTCTTTTAAATATTAAACAAAACTCTATTTTTAAAATTTTTAAAAAAAAATATTGAATTTTTTGGCAGCCTTTTCTTTAAAAACATTATAAATAAGACCAACTTTTTTATTTTCATTTCAATATTTTAAAAGTTTGAAGATTTATACAATTTTGGAAAAGACAATCGTTATTAAGCAAAAGAAATCCATTTCTTCGTTTTCTATTGTATCTTCACATGCAAATACGATGTTATAGTTCTGTTCTGCAAAACTATGTGAGAAAAATTGAGCATAAAAAAAAAAATAGGGCAGGGTCCAACTTCATCTATGAACCGAAAACTCCGCGCGAAAATAAAAAAAGCGCCGAAGCAAAATATTATCAAATTCCGCGCGAGCTGACGTCACACGATGACATCACAAAAACATTGCGTCACGCTGCACGTGCTATCACAGACACACGTCGGATTCGACGAATTTAGATTGTTGTACTAACAATTTTTTTTCGAGGGTGTAAGATAAGAACGAGGGAAGAAAAAAAAATTATTTTGAATACAGGGTGGAGCCCGGAACGCCGTCTGTTAAAACTAATTAATTAAGATTATTCGTGTTTTTAAATTTATCTCTTTTATCTTCGGAGGAAATGGCCTTAAGCGACGAAAAAAGTAGCCCAGTTTTGTGTTTCCAAAACCGTTCAATCGCGATTCTTAGTAAAAAGCTTCAACAGATGTATTGCGATATTTGTGTGGACAAAAATATAATTTTAAATTTCAAGACTTTATAAATTTGAAGCAAATGGTTTGAAATTAAATGTGAAAAATAACAGTCAGTTAAGAAGATTTTATGATGAAGTGATGGAAAAAGGGTGCTCTCAAAAGTGTTCGTACTCTTGCACTTTTCTATAAAATTGAATGTTTTCGACTTATAAAAATAAATGTATCAGAATTGTAGTTTTTTATAATATCTGCAACTAGTTCTTATTTAAGTAACAAAATTTTTAAAGCTTAATATAAATATTATTTTGAAATTCAACATTTTTGGTTCCTATGGGCGAAAAATAGTTCGGAGAAGAAAAAATGAGGAATTCCTAAGAATTTTTAGTTGGAACAGTGAAAAATGGAGGTGAAGGTGTTCTTGTGTGAGGGTGTAAATCGGTTTCACAGGATTAGGTAATTTGATATTTTTTATGGTATTTAGAATCATAAGCTTCATTAAAATATATTAAAGAACAATTTGAAATTATCTGCCCAATATTTGGGTATTGGAGCCGGTTTCATTTTTAACAAGATAATGATCCCAAGCGCGCACTACCTTCGACAAACGTCTCTAAAGTTTATAAATCTCCCCAAATTCTGAAAACACCTCCTAAATCACCTGATTTATAAGCCCAGTAAAATATATTTTATGAGAATATTAATTTAAAGTGAAAACCTGACATATATAAAAACAAAATGTGAAGTAAAAACACTAATCACAGCAGAATGTAGGAATATCGATGCAGAAATTACACACAAAAAAAAAAAAAGGGATGAAATCTATACCACGACGTTTAAAAGTTGTTGCGGGCGCTAAAAAATATCCTATTATAACAAAGGGAGGGCATAACTGCGGAAATTCATTTTGGGACGAGATTTGGTATAATAGTTGTACTCCATTAAGGTGTTCAACCCTCAATGTATTAGTACCGAATAGCCAGTCAATCCGGAGAAAATAGCCTTCGATATTCATGCTTAGCTTTTATACAATGAAATTACAAATTTCATCAGCGACTAACTGGTCGATTGTCAGAGTAGCTGCTCGATGAATTTTTTTCCCCAATTCATTTAACTATTTTTTAAATTAAATAAATTTATTCATTAAATTTTTATGATATTTTATGTAATTATTTTGTATTTTATAATGTAAAATGATCACTGTAATTATATAAATATTTATATTATATTTCATAAATATATTTTTATATTAATTAATAATATTTGTAATAAAATATGTAATAAATATCAAATGATATTTTATATAAAAATTAGTTACAAACAGTTTTATAATGTAAAATACAATATATCATAAATAAAATATTATATATAATACAACATAATCTATAAAATACAAAATTAGTAACAAATTATTTTTATTATTTGTAACAAATTAATTCTTTTATAATTAACGTACTAAAATGATATATGTCTTTTTTATATATTATTAATTTAATTATTTTATAATTATACAAAATATTTAATAAGAACTTTTTAAATAAATTTATTTAATTAAAAAAAATAATTAAAACAATTGGAAAAAAAAGTTGATCACGCACGCGACTCGATTCCTATCCGAAAACTAAATAAATAGAGCCCTGGGCCCCCAAGATGCAAGGGTTTACGGGAGTGTACGTTACGCCACTGCCTGCAGATAAAACTCCAGTTACAGACAAAAAAAAAACGAACAGGATGAATTACAAAATTCTAACAAACACAATTGATGAGATATAAACAGTTAAAAAAGCATATTGCTACGAATTTTGTGAAAAATTGTATAAATAATTTCTATTTGGATGTGTAATGCATTTATATTGCTCTCTGTTACATTTATTTTATGTTAAAATTGTAATATTCGCAAGCAACGGAGTCCCTTACGTTATAATGGCGATTGAGTGAAAACTTGGCGAAATCTTGGAGATAGAGCGAAGTTGGCATTATTTTTGGCGACCAATTTGGCGACTTGGTGACCAATCTGCGATTGTAATGACCATTTTGGAGACTTGGCGACCATGTTAGGGACCACTTTGGGTGAGTTCGTGACCCTATGGATCTTCTGGAAATTTGTGAAAAAATCCACTCATTTCATGATCTATAATGCAAGCGGATCTTTCTCGAAAGATCCGTGAGGCCTATAAATGCGGAAATATTCGCCGGAACTGAGTCAGTATTGCTTTGACTAGCGATTTGTAGTCTTGCCTTGACCGTGAAGATCGAATAGAGCGATTAGCTCGGCTGTTGAATAGGACGAGCAGTGTTTGTGAATTATCTAGCCAACTTGTATTTTAGACACTGATATTGTGTCTTAACTCCGCAGAAGGTGTGAAGTTCTTCTGATATTTATTCTGAGAATTTTGCTGCTGAATCCTGTATTTTAAGGATTGGTTTTCGACCATAAATTCTCATCGCTGTTAAAGAGCTGTCTTGTTCTTTGCGACTGATTTGCATAAAATCCTCGAACCCCGATCAACGTAACAATATATTAAAGGAAAGATACTATAAACAACATACTAGAAATATTAAAAATCATTGAAAATATAAAAACTGATACAAATTAAGAGTTCACAAAATCCATAAAACTTTAGATTTAAAAACATAAAAAGACATATTAAAAATATTTCAAGGGCTTCAGAAAACCTGTTTAAAATTCTATAAAGCTTATACACCAGTGTGAAAATTATCTATATACTTGCATCCGCGAGTAACCTATCTTCAAATAATTAATAGTTTCTCAAATTTCACTCTTTGGTACAGAAAAAAAGAATGATGTTTCAATATCTACGCAGTAAGTCATATTATTAATGACTTTATAAAAAGTAAAAAACAAGAATACAAGAAAGATAGGTACATTTTCGTTTCTCCAGCGCAGGTGATAAAAGGAATATATTCTCGTTGGAAACCTTTTACCACCACATTTTTTCAAAGCAAGTAGTAGTCTTTTTATCAGTAAAGTCTTTTTCATAATACATCAAAAATGACCGAAAAACCAATGGGAACTAATATTTATTAATATTTTTATACGTATTTTGTGTGTTGTCGCCAATAGTGTAGTTTCTTAGGTGCTGGTCTTCTGCGACGAAGTTTGCAGCTTCGACCCTGGCCCAAAATGGTGGATTTTCATGGTGCAAAAAAATCGGTAGCGTCTGTGGTTTATGATTATGCGGCCTATTAAAGATTCCTCGAGTGCCTGTTAGACTTAAGGTATTCAACTACCTTAAAATTGTAAATTTTACCAAAAATCGACAATTTTTTTTATGATTTTATTTTATAGGCCATCTTTTTGCTTTATAAAAATACCGAGTTTATTACTTTTTCAGCGATTGCTAAAAAAGTTTTGAAAATAATTAAATGAAACTTTTTGTGTATGTTCTGTAAAGTAGTAGAAGTATTTTTACCTTCAGATTTACCAATCACTGTTTTATTACAAATTTTACAGTTTCTTAGGTTAATATAATCATTATTTTTTTTAAGCAATTTCATATAATAACTAAGATAAAGTGCACTAGTTTGTGTAAAAACTAAAATATCGCTTATCCTGAAGGTCATGAACAACACAGCAACACATCAGAATTGAAAAATTGAAAATTTGTTCGTAAACAATCGGTACAGAATGTGTCGCGTTTAGGTTATTTTTTGTGAATTTTTACCAATTTTTCCCATTTTAGTAATAATAATTACTTTTTCTCTTCTTAATTTTAGCATATTTTTCTTAAAAAGTATTAAAGAAATTTAAAAAGAACAAAAAAAAAATCCCTTTATCTCCATTTTTTCAAAAGTAAGTTGTCGCAAGTAGTCGGATACCTTAAGTGCTCTCAGCGAAGTTAAACTCCTGGTACGATTTCGCATCTAAGATCTCAAGTGCCCTTTCTGGGGAGGAAACTGGATGTCAAAATGACATCGTGGCAATGAATATCCATCTATTTGGTGCCACACAAAAAAGCGATACCAGTTCTCGGGAAATGTATTAGGTCTGCAATGATAATTATCAATCCACAGCCCTATTTGATAGAAAAAAAACCATTTAACTATTAATAACTGTGTTAAGCTATTAACTATTAATAACTGTGTGCAAGCCTTTTGATTTATTATAACACTCGAAAAAATTTATTATTCATTCATGCTTAGATTTTTCTTCTGGAAAATATTCTCTTACATTTTTTAATTAAAAAAAAATTGGGATCCACATTATATACGTTTGAACATTATCCTTCAAAAATTTAATACATTTTCAAAAATAAATAATCTAGAATTTAATTATCTTGATTTTATAACATGTAGCATTTTCACAGCATCATTTAAAGCCTTTTTTTTAAAAATGCATTCTTTATTTATTTTACTACCTCGATACACTATTTTAAAAAAGATGCTATAACTAAACTTTATTTTTTTCTCTCTCTTCTTTTGTATGCTTATTAGAATCGGAAATTGGTTATCATGTGGAAATAATAAATAAGTCCAAAAAAATATTAGCTGTTTTACCACTGACTTGGGTAATCTAAGTTTCAATTTTCTATTCCTTTGCCTCGCATAATTCTCGCAGAATGGCCTTTTAACCAGCTGTTCTTAGTACTTGTCCAGTAGTTTAAGGCGAAATTAAAGAGGAAAATTATTGATTGAATTTTACAGAAATTTGTACAGAGCTCAAACGAAAATTCTTCACATTTCTTTTAACTATAAATTTTTTTTTTTCAAATTAGCTTTATCGGGCGGACAATTTTACTGTTGTTATGAATTCTATTTTCCTTTTTCAAAAGCGCAAACAGTATGCAGTCCAGCTGGATAATAGTACTAATTAAGCACGTGTTATCCCACTTTTGTAACATAAATAAAAAATCGAATTGCATTTATTGTTTCCTTATTTTATTAAGCAGAATATTTTTACTACGTAAACAAACAAAATTACCTCAAACGATGTGCTTTAAACATCAACTGAACACAAAAATAAAAAAAAGTTGCTGAATTATTAATATTTAATAAATTTTTTTTCAAAACATGAGTCAAAATTCGAAAATTAGGTGTTAGATTATCTTTATGTGCACTTTTTTCCTCTCTTCTGCAATGTCCCTCAAAAATGTTCGTACACTAGCAATTTTCTTAAAAAAATAATGTTTAATGTAATAAAAATTAGTATAAGGGAATTGTAATTTTCATAATATCTGCGATTTTTTCTTATTGAAAACTAACGCATTAAATTTTTAAAACATAGTATAACTATTATTTTGAAAAATTAACAATCAAAAAACAACCAAAAATGTTTAATTTGTTGTCATCCCAGTCAAGACAGGGAAAAGCTATGTGGACACAATGAAAATATCAAATTCCAAAATGAAGACGGTGTCTGTGGACAATCGTCAGCATCCTAAGCAGGGTTTTTCAGACAGGGTAAAGCTATGCGTCAGCATACTAAGTGAGGATGGTCTCCAAAGACAGGGTAAGGGTACATGGATACAATAAAAACGTGAGCTTCACAAATAATGACGATTTCCAAGACAGGGTAGAGCTATGCGTCAGCATCCTAAGTGAGGACGGTCTCCAAAGACAGGGTAAGGGTACATGGATACAATAAAAACGTGAGCTTCACAAACAGTGGCGGTTTCCAAGACAGGGTAGAGATATGCGTTAGCATCCTAAGTGAGGACGAGTAAAGGTACTTGGATACAATAAAAGTATGAGCTTCCCAAGGGAAGACGGTCTCTTAAGACAAGAGAGGTAAAACTACTTTTGTACAATAAAAACAGATTCCAACCGTTTTTGCTTAGAAAGGTTTTAATAAAATAATCGGTATAAGAAAGCTTGAGCTTGTGCTTTTTTGGTTATTTCTAGACAGTTTCAAATGAATAACAGTTTTTTTGTTATATCTCAGTAGTTGCACATTTTATGATTTCATCAACATATTTTTTTAAGTAAAAGTGGTTGAGCTATTTTGAAGGCTGTATATGGTGTGTGTGTTAACTTTCTTTATCTAATTAAATAGAAACGAGAAATATTTAAATGCGTACACACAACCAGATGTCATTTCAAATCTTGAAGCTTTTAAGGATTTTAGGGTAAATAGGAATATACCAAAATTTAGACTCTCTTTTTGTGATATATATTTTTAATATTTCTAATACAGTTAGATTTTTTATATGCCTATATAATGATACTTTAGTTACTCTTTAGAACTACAACACACAATAACCTTTTTAGCTCAAAAGTGTTTTCTATCTAGTTGCACATGGATATAAATTTTAGTATCTCGTAGTACATATTTTCATTTAAATACCATTCTTATAAATTTCTACTATTATATTTCACACTCTCCTTATATATTTTTATTTATAATGTATATATATATATATATATATATCTTGTTAAAATATTCAGTCGTTATTAAAATACTTTTTATTCATCCACTCAAGTTGGAATACATTTTTTAAAACTTGTAGTGGGTGCACTTGTGTGTGATGTTAATACAGTTTTTTCAAATATTAATCCATTAATTAAATTAAATTAATGAATAAAAAGAAACAAAACAAAAATAATAGTCCAACACCATATATAAAAAGGAAAATCGCTCGTCATGTCAGATCAAGTAAATTTTCATCTTTTGACGTGATTCAGAATTGCCCGAGATCTTTTGTCGATAATCGTGTTGATTGATGCAAAGTCCAATATTACTAAATAAAGAACGATATCGTAACCTAGGCTTGCCTCAATGCTCAGGTTTGGATGGAAAACTTTATTGAGAGAGATTTTGTTCAACCCCTAAATAATAAAATAGCATGTATACATTTTTCTTTTCACAAAAGGTTAAATATCTTATCAACATTTCTCGTGGATGCCAGTACTTTACTGAGTGCAGATATTATCTCCAGGTAGATATATTCACTTCAATCAAAGGAACACAAAATTTGGCTTGTGGATGCAGGTATCTTACTGTGTGGGTGCGGATTTTATCTAATTTAGACATATTCTCTTCAATCACAGGAACACAATTTGGCGAGTTTTCGATGTGTTGCTATGTTTGGCTTCATGGTCCTCATAACTGGTAAGAACCGCTCTTTTTTAATGAAGCTAGTAAAAGTCTTATTTACTGTTTTATCTTATAAATGTGAATGAAATATTTTGCATTTCATTATGTACGGAACACAGTCTTGATAAATATTTATAATTATTCAATCTTTAAGCAACTAGAATCACTTCAAAACAATTTATGTGGTTCATTTTCATAAAATAGAAACCTCCTTCCAAACTTACGTTTCATATATTAGACTACTTTGGCAAGATTAAATGGAAGTGTTGGAAGATATTCACGCTTCCATCTCATTAACATATTTTAAAGGAATGAAAAATTGTTGCTTTATTTGACGGTATATTGTACGAAATGTATCAAAGTGATTCAGGGAAAAATATTTGTATAGTCATGTAATATCAAATATACAGTAGAGTATGGAAAACTCTGCTCTCGATAACCCGGCCGCACCCTTGCAGGTCGAAGATCCAGAATGATACTGAGCAACACGCTATGTCCGATGCAGAAATTATTGTGTATGTGTGCTGCTATCCCAGTTAATAGGAAAATGTCAGAAAACTATAAAACAATATTGAGGATACCGTACAAACTCGTAAAATATCACTTAGTGAGGGACTAAAGGCTGTTGAAACCCCCTTCAATATTCTGAACAATGTGCGTCGGTCTTGGATTTACTGTTTCTTCGTCGTCTTGGCGATGAAGCGGCAAAACAAAACCGAGTGCAGTACGAAAGACAATAGGACATGACGCAATTTAGTAACAGAGAAAAGCCAGTTTTTGCCACAGGCTACTTAATTTTCTTTACAGACAGCTTTAGGCCTTCAAAAGTATTTTTCTGGGGTGTATGAGATCAGGTAAATTTTACTGTATACTATGTATTCATTCATTTCGGTTTCCATGTATTAAATACCCTAGACCTTCATAAAGTACGTACTTTTCCTTTGCTTAAGGGTCTTTGGGCAGTTCATTTTCTGATGTAAACAGTACGTACAATTGCAGTACAATATTTTCTGAGGAAACGCTCGTACTTATTCTTTTTTCATCCCATTCTCGCATGGCATTTTCATAAACTCGGCCAACCTTCGGTCCATATTAGGCCAAGTTTTCGGGATCCTATTGTGTAATAGATTCCAAACAATGACTTAAATTATTTCACAATTCATAAATTTAACTCATTAATTTTCTTATAATAAACTCTTTAATGAATTGATAGAGCTTTACACTTTGCAAGCATTTCACATATTTAATATTGATTTTTCGGATTTCGACAACCACTGGCACCCAATATTTAGGAATATACAACTCTATAAATACTAAATATCTTACTTAATTTTTTAAATGATAAATTTATAATTTTGTGCGGTATATTTCTGAATATAAGCCTAGAATGCTTTTTTTTATTAATTTACCTAAAATTCAAAAGCTGCATAGAACCTGAATTCCAAAAAATTCTTTTCACTGTAATTTTAAAATGTGTCGTCATGATGACGAAAATGTTATCAAACGAGTGAATATTTTCCAGTCAAATTGCTAAAAAGTAAAACGCCAGACGCCAAAGGCGATCGTTTCATTTCTAGTACCCTCTCTAAAGATTACACTTTTTTTCCCGTTTATTTAAAATTTTGAACTCTGTCTGTGCTAATTAAACTTTCTGCTTTGTTTTTTTATTTGCAAAATAAGAAAATTTGTATACGGCATATGGTCATCGACCTATGTTTCATCCCTTGGAGGAAAAACTCATTGCGTGTAACGGGTTCTATTTGCGCTTCTTCTAATCCTCTTGGGTAAAATACTCTTTAACTATAATTTTAGTTGAAAACCACCTTCCATAGAGAGAACTTATGTAAATACAAACTTCTATTTAAGTGTTGGCCAGAAAGTAGGCGTGGTGATGGTTGAAAATTGATTTGAAGCGGAAAGTATAGTGTGAGCGACCGGTGGTCGCACTTCGTAGTATTAATTCTAGAAGGAACGATTCAAAGAAAGGAAGCCCGTCCACCTTAGGGCTGAAGATTAAGCAAGTTAGCAGCAAGAACGTTCAAGAGAATAGAGAAGATAAGTGTTTATATTTCTAATAAGCTTAATAAGTTTTATTGCTCCTCGGGTTCATTATCAGTGCGCATTCTCATTAATTCTCAAAAGTGTTAAGGGGTAAATAAAAGTGGTTAACTTTAAATAATGTCTGTTTCTTTCTCGAACCTTCTCCCATCCGCGATCGAAGGATCACGACAATTGCATGATATTCTTATGAGTTCAGAATGAGTGAATGTGAATGAGTGTGTGTGCAATGAGAGAGAGAATGTGAATTTTACGCGGACGATTCCAAAACTCAGATTCAGGCACTGGGTTTTGAGGGTTTATGTGAGTTTTTTTCCTCTTTTAGAATAAAAGTTTCATTCAAAACATCCAAACGGTTAAAAGATTAAAATTGCCTGAGCATGGCTAATGGAAAATATTAAAAATATTTTTTTAAAACTACGTTTTTTCCCGAGATTCTCGAATTCTTTTTTAGTCGTCCCCCTTGCTTCAACTTTAAAAAGATCCAAAAATTCTTGGCTTATTCACGGAAATATACAGTATTCATATATATTTACTATATTTCTAGTATTATTATAAATAAATAATAGTATTAGCAGAGTAGTTTGAAAAAAAAGTCGTGCATATTTTTAGAAAGTTTTAAGAGCATTTAAGCTGTGCGTCACATTTACAAGCATATAAGGTACGATATTAACTTACGTAATTGAATATAATCTCTAAGCTGATTATTTTCTAGATTAGCATTTTCATCCTTATGACATTTGCGAAGTAAAAAGAGCTACAACTCGCCAAATAAATGAATCCGATTCATATTTTATTAGCACTTCTTATCGCTCAGTAATTCTAGAAATATCATTCTTAACATCTAAGCGAATCTTACTCCATAATTCTGTCTTTTTGGATATGATAAGACTCAACCAGGCGCCGGTAAAGCTTAAAGATTTTGAAAAAAGAAAAAAAAGTACCACCTGTGACTGAAGTAAAAGAGAAATAGAATGAAAAAAAAAGTTAAAATAGTCCACATCTCAGCAATAACTTTTACGCTTTATATACTTCCAGTGTCCCGTACAGCGCAACAAATCTGGTCTCTGTAAGCCATGCAAGCACCATAAAAGTCCCGAAACTCAGATAGAGAACCGAACCTACGCGACTGTGTGGGAAAAACGTTCTTAACTCTATTAGTACACCCAACTTTCTTAGTATCAGTGGGCGAACCATGATGGGAGAGCAGCAAGAAAAAAAAATCAACGAAAAAAACAAAATTTAAAATCTTTCAGGTGCCATTTTTTGTAGACTATTTTTCATTGTTGACTTTTATTCTCTGTTTCCAGAACCATAGTTATGCTTTTTTCACATCCGTTTGAACTTTTTTTTTATTCTAAAGACTTTTATGTATAAAAAAAGGCTTAGCTTTTCTGCAAATCGATTAGGAGTTAATCGGAATCGATATGACGAATATAGTTATTATCTCCCACATGGGCAGGCATTGTCGTGGCCGAACTTTTCCGATCAATTATATTGAGATTTTCTGTATCGTCTGTCGCATCTTTTCTATACCATACCCAGAACAGGTGGTAATTATAGAATGCCGGAAGGTAACGATCGTTGCCATTTTTTTGTTTCTTATTTTGCCTTTTTTTTTTTATTCTAAAGAAATTTTCAGCGACGAGGGCGGAAAATCGTATTATCTTTGTGTTTTGTTGGTTTTTTTATTTTCCTCCTCGTCGTTCGTTTGATTTCACCTGTTGAAGAGTGTTTGGAATAAAAATGATCACGAAAATGAAATTGAAATGTTTTTGCTCTGTTTTCGACTCTGTTTTTACTGAATGACTTAGAATAAATCAAATTATTAATACGGAACAGATTGCGGAGGAATTCTGTTACACCATCAATACCGAGAAGCAAGCTGGAGTGAAAATCGTTTAACAAGAAACTGAGGGGATTAAATTACTTTTTCGTGTTAAAAAAGATATTGCAAAAACAAAGATATATTCAACAAGATTAAGTTTATAATGCCTTTTATTTACATTCCGTAATTTATTACATTTCCGTAATTTGATCTTTTTATAATTATTGTTGATAATGAAAACTTAAAAAAATGTATCAACAAAAATAAGATTATTAGAGTACATTTTATTTACATAGATATGTATACTAGGATTTACAGCCCGAAATCCCGGGATCCTGGTGGTTTTTTCGAATCCCGGGATTGAACTAACTAATCTCGGGTTTTTTAAGTTTTTTCTGAATTATATATTTTGAAAATTTTTTTTCAAAGTATTGTGAATCTGGTATTACATCTAATGTATCTTATTTACTTTTTTTGTACTGTATACGTTTAATGTCACTTTTCTTACGTGATGAACCTTGAAGGGTTCGAGGTAGGTGTGTATGTTAAACAGTGCAATTTCATATTTGTTTTCTCTTACTTTCTTCTCTAACTTTCTCCCCATCACGAGTGGGGTCAAAAAACAGATATTTCTCCCAACCTCATAATGTCCTAACTTGGACAGAGCAATTTTTGGAAGATATCTAGTACGATTTTTTCAGCCCTGGAATCCCGGGATTTAATTTTTGTCTGAATTAAATTCGTAGAAAGTTTTTATGAGAAAAAAATTTTAAGTATAATTTTTCAGGAAGTTATATATTTTTTTTTATGAAATATGCACGTAGAATTTTTTTTGTGCAATTATAAGTGTGCTATACGTAAAAATAACATACATGGGTACAGATCTCATTTCTCGTATGGGAGAATGTCGCACAGATCTAAGTGGCTCACTGCAATGTTTACACAATAATATAAGCAACATATCAAGAATAGATTTGTCACAGTTCCTTATTCAATTAAATGCCTTTAACTAACAGCGGACCTGCTTGGAAGACTTGAGACACTTCAAATCCCATTGCATTACTAACAGCTCATGCAACTGGATCTTCAATTTCAAGCGAGGTAACACTTGAAATTGATTCACATTCTGATTCAATAACTGGATCAATTTATATACAAAAAAAAAAAAAAAATTAAGTGTAGCAGAACTAAATAAAGTTATCAAAGAAGTATATGCACCAATGCAGTCTATTAAATTTGAGAAACTGTCATCAAAAATTCAATAAGAAATCTCTTTTTTGAAAATGGAGGGAGAAGTAGTGACTACCTGAAAAGAACATACTTTTATTTATGACGATTACATATACCTACTAGTAAAGAATTCGAGCGTGCATTTTCTTGGGCATGACAATGTGTAACAAAAATAAGAAGCCGTTTCAACGATGAAACGCTGGAGGAGCTTTGTTTTTATAAGCTTATTTACAGAAACGCAAGAAATGAAGAAATGCTTTTTTTTTTAAATTTCATTATGTACTATTTTTATTTGTTTTTATGATGAAGTAATTTTTTTATTTGTTTCATTAATTTAATAATAAATCAATTTTTAATTATATTTTTAATTTAATTATGCAGTTTCAAGTATGCTAATGCATAAGTATTTTTAATAAATAGATCAATCCTAATCCCGGGATCCCAGAATTTGGATAATGCAATCCCGAAATCCCGGTATTGAAAATTTGACACGGGATTGCAAACCCTAATGTATACATGCATGCATTTAATGAACACCGATAAAACAAAAAATATTTATTAGAACTTAATGAAATAAAAAAAATTTTGAATTACAAAAATCTTTACAGATTTCCGTTTTCGTCTCTTCAGTTTTTTTATCAACAATCTTAAGAAACTCGATCTTCATTTTAAGCGAAATAGCAGTTTGCTTTCCTCATGAGTCTCTTGCCATTGTGCTCGTAAAAAATTCTTCTAAAATAGAAAAAAAAATTAGAACCATATTCTACACAGATTTTTACTCACATTGCGACGTACTCGTCACTGAGTTCTAAAGTCAACCGATGAGATGTTTTGTGTGACGTTTCTAGGGGTGGAGGGTGTGAAAGTAGCTTAGATAAACAAAATTGGCTGGTGTCACTGACTATTCCGAGGGTATTTCAATGCCAAGTTAGCCTCCTTTCTGTGAAACATGTGAAACCACCTTTCTTTCGTTTCACACCTGTCTTGAATCTCACCTAGGAATCTCGCTGGTGTCTTTCCGTATTTTGTTCATTTCTAGGAGAGAAAATCTTTTCGTATTAAGCGAAAAAGAACATCATATGCTTTCAAAAAATCATTTTTTCAATTTTAGTTCTAAAAAAATAGTGCATATTTTTCTGAACCTAAAAAAGTATAATACTTATATGTTTGTTGATAAAATAGCCCTAAAATATGAAAAATAAAAATGTAAACAAATGACCACGCACCTTTTGACCCTTAGTTTTTTCACTTTTTCTCAAAAGCATATTTTTTTGCATTTAGGAACATTTTTTAAAAAAACTATTGCACTGTAAGATTCCAGATTTTTTATACTTCTATACAAGATGCCTATGCATATAGTGAATCTAATTTTTTTTCTATTAAAATAGTGCCTAAATTTTTAAAAATGGTTTTGTGCATAAAAAAACAAAAAAATAGAAATTTTCCAAATTTCAAAGTTTCATAACTTTTTTAAAGAAACTATACTAAATTTTCACTAAAAAATAGGTTCACTGTCTTTTGTGTATTGTTTTATATATGTGTAAAAAATATTTTGCATAAAAAAAAGATAATTTTTAAAAAAATGGTACCTAAACATAAGTATGTATTATGAGTTCTCAAAAATTATGTATTACTTAAATTAAGTAGGGAAAAAAAACTTTTGAACTAAAAAGTTATTTTTGTAGTTCTACAGAATAATTGAACTATCTTTATTAAGAACGTAAAATATCTAAGCTCTATTGAATATTTTAAAAGATATATGTCTCATAAACAAAGGTTCTTAATTTTGGCATTTTACACGTCCGAGCATGTCCTGGTTCCCTTAAAGGATTTTCGTTTTTAGTTAAGAGAAAAATGACATGAAAATACGTTGCAGTTTATCGAAGACGGTTGTATTATTTCGCGTTAACCGATCTATCGTCTTTAGCGTTTTCGCGTTAAACGTAGTTTACAGTATACTTAAATACTTCACCCATTTCGATTAATATAGATTAAACCAGGTTTCGGCAACCTTTAGCTGAGTCATGCCAAAGCAATGTACCAATATGATTCAGCGTGCCACGCAGTTGGATATTTTCGAAACAATTCGATTCCCACGATAATGTGCACAGAGGTCAATAATACAGATTTACAGTTTTATTACATATTATTTTTGCATCATTTAAAGATATTTCTTGACATAAAAATTAAACAGCATAAAATTTAACTATTTCTTCAACAAAAACTAAAATTGTACTTATATTATGTACTTTTAAACATATTTATTAAGAATAAGATAAAGAGACAACATAAAATATAAACATTTCTCTTCATTATAAGTTAAATAAAAAGTTAAATAAAAAATTTAATGTAAAACCTGGTGATTTCTACTTTCATATCGCAGAATCAGAGTTATAATTTGTAACTTTTAATTTGGCAGGATTTTGAGCATTCAGTTATGAAAAAATTTCTTTGCGGACTCGAAATATTTTTTATAAGAAGAAAGATTTTTTTACTAAGATATGTAGAACCAAAAGGGGAAAGCAGAGTACACGCGATTTTCTTCTCTTGAAACAATTAAATCTCTCTAGCAATGACATTGATAATTTCTAGAGCTATCTTTTTCAGATTTTGTTTTGTAATTCTATAAATGTCTGTAATTCTGAAGATGTTTCTCACACAAATAAGATCCATTACAAATTTATCCACTTCCATCCACTCAAAAATAGACAAATTTGAAGAGTTGTCGTAGTCTATCACTACCTCTAAGACTATTAACTTAAGGTTTATTAAGATTTAAATTCTTGTATTATCTAAATCTGAATGTGTTGAATTCATGATTAATTACTACTTATTTAATAAATCAATCTTATTTATTGACCTTTCTTAATTGAGAGATTACACAAATAATATTCAATTTTTAAGAACAATAAAACACAGTGGAGTATGAGAAGAATTCGATTATGAACGACGGAATCCTAACTGAATCCACGGAGGACGACGCGTACAGTTAAGCTACACATTTATATTTAATTTGAGAAAACAAACTGACCTGGTACCTTTTCTTAAGGCAGGTTCTTCTAATTACTTCTTCTATATCTGGATTGCTTTAATGAGCGGCTTCAATCTCAGCTATCCATCAGTTCCGTTCCGAACCGATTTTATGTATACTTTTCAATAGACTTTTCTCCCGACGACTATATTTCCACTAGAAAAACTACTCTCTCAATTCTTTTCTCTTCATTTCATTTCCCCCTTTTATATCCTTTTCGAACTCGCTAAACCCGAAAATATCTCATTTGCATAAGTCACACTTTTGGCTCCCGGTGGAGATTGGTTGAAATAAATAAAATATAGAATTTAAAAGAAGGTTAGTGAAACGCGTAAGCACCCGTCACAGAGTAGTGCAGAGCGCCACTGAAAATTTTACCGCGTGTTATAGGTGGACAACCCCTGATCTAAACTACAGTAGAAAGTCGTTTGTCCGAACGTTTGTTATCCGGAGCGTCAAATACACGGACCAAAGTCCGGATACGGTTTCGAACAGTGCAATGCTCAACAATTGTTTCGCGGGAGGCCAGAAGTGACGGGAAAACCGAAGGTAAGGGATATTTGGGGAATTTCAGTTGTGTGATTTGGTAAACATCTGCGTAGAACATTAGGTCAGTTTGTTTCCAAGTGAGGGGGTGTATATGTGCTCTTTTGTTGAGTTTTGTCGATGTAGAAACCTGGATGGCATGCGATGCAGAAGACTGTGCATTTCAAATGCTAAATAATGACGAGATAGTGACTTCCGTGCAAGAAGAGTCCGACCCTGTCGACTATGAAACGGATGAAGACGAGGACAACAACAACGGAAGTAGCGAATGCTGACACGTTTCTTGCGTTAGAGACAGCTATGGATTGGAACTAATAACAATCAGAGTGCTGTCCTATTCAACTACTGCTGCTCAAGAGAATCAGAGAAATTGCCGCGAAAAAACAAACGTGTACAATAATGCAGCCAAATGTAAGTGATTATTTCCCACAATAAAGGTAAAAATGTGACATTTTGCACCTATTTTGCCTTTTCTTCAAGCACGTTTTCTGCATGTGATGATTTTCAATATTCGTAATAGTGTCCAGTATCATATACTGTATGGATCACATTCGGGTTTCGAAAAATCACGTATCCGAACGGTGTCTGGTCCCATTTGATTCGGATGAACGACGTTCTACTGTATGTAAAATTGCTGTTTTATTACATAGTTTCAAATTTAAATGTGTTAGAAAAAAATTTCTCCTTGTGTATTTTAGGAATTTTTATCTTTCCTCTTGATAATTCGAAGTGTTTCATTGGTCCCTCCAACTTCGAATTATCGAGAGTCGATTATACATGATTTTTCAAACACATTTTACGTAGCACTATGAAAATCAAATAATTTAATAATGACTGAACTTCAAGTGATTTTAATCGAATAAAAATTCCGCGAAACGTAATACGAATGTTTTAAAGAATCTGAGCCATTAACGGTTGACGCGAATTCGTTTCCGAGAATAAATGAATAAGGATAATAGAAAAAGATAAAAGTTAACAGTTTTGCTTTTAATGTCGTCAACTTACATAAATGAAATACTAGCGACATTTACCGAAATCAAAAAAAGAAAATTAATTGAAATTCAGTGTAAATTTCAACAGTATCCATTACTAATTCTGCTACTGAATTTCGTATGTTCTAATTTTAGATTGCTGTTTTTAAATACTATCTCCGTTATCTAGTGTTTATTCTTTTTGCTGATTCAGTTGGGGAAAACATTTTTTTAAAAGCATTAGGTAAATTTAAATTTTTAATTGAAGTCGTACAGTGTATTATTTAAGCACACGGTAATTCACTTGAAGAAATATATTTAGTGTTTTACACAGTACATATTTCCTAATTCTTTAATTCCAATGGTCAGTTAGTCGATTATGTCCATGATATTTTTGTCTTATTCCAATAATTCATTCTGACTATTACGCATTTTGGCTTAGTTCCTTAGCCGACACAGAATTGTATTCCTTTCCACAGAATTGTATTTCCTTAGCCCACTTAGAATACCTACTTTGTACTGCGTGCCACATGTGGCACGGAGTTTAAAATAGGTATTCTGAGACAAATCTAAAAAAGTTATACTGATGAATTCAGGAGTGTGACGGAACTATACGGGTAATCACTAACCTCTTCTTTTTCTCTTTAAATCAAATTATTTATTTCAACCAACCTTCATTGAGAGCCAAGCGTGATTTATGTAAATAAGGAATATTATATAAATTCGGTTTTCGCGAGTTGAAGAGAGCTAAGGAAGCGAAGTAAGAAGTGAAGTGAAGAGAGTGAGAAGTCGACACGTAGTTGTTGACAAGTTAAGCGAGGTTGATACTTTTGATATGCGTAAAGAGAAGGGGATTCGAAAAGATTGAAAAGTATTAAAATTAACTATTACGGAGTGTGGAATCTGTTCATCAATTCATCCAGCTAATTTGAGTGCCTGAAATTCTCGTGAAGGATTTGCAGCGCTAAGAAACAAGGTACCGTAAATTTGATTAAGTAAAATCTGATTTTTTTAGTGTGCGACGAAGCTGTAAATGTGCGTGTTTAAGCTATCTTAGATTCAGATGAAATTCCGTAATATGATCTCCGTATTTATATCTCACCTCTGCACTCTGCCCTAGTTTATATACTTTAATTAGAATTGGGTTGTGTCTGTTCTTAAATGCTGATAAGAATTAATAAATCAGTTTGAATTAGAATAATGTCTTTAGATCATTTAGTACCGGGGTGGGCATTACGTCGATCCCGATCGACTGGTGGACCGCCAAGACATTTTGGGGTGACCGCTTAAAAATTTTACCAGTTAATAATCATATACAAAAAATTCAAGATTGGCTGACATTACGCAGACTAAGTCTTCTTCTGACTATAACTACAAAAACTAACTTTAGATAAAAATATTCTATTTTTTTAATGTATTTTAAATTGTTTCATAATAAATGTATCATTTGATATAATTTTATTTCGGGCTATTATTATTAAGATTGTATCGCGTTTTGCTTTAAACGCTGTTTTAAAAGTGCTATTTTTTATTTTAGTTCTGTAGGTGGCAAGTACATATTCCGTACTTATTATTAAGTTATAATAATAATCTCTTTTCCTTACCTCATCACACCTACGACATTGGGCAGTCGCGTGCACAAGAATTTTTAAAGGGAAGGGGGTCGAGGGTTGAAGGTTTACCATTCTCGTATCATATCCCAATACCCAGCCAAACATATTTTTTTGATTTTTTCGATTGTCGGGAACAAAAAACAGCAAAAAATAAATAGTTAACATGTAAAAATAATTATTATTTATTCATTATTATAATCAATGAATAAATAATTAACCTTAATAAATAAAAAAAATTACTAATATCAAATACTTAATTACGTTTTACATACTATATTCATGGAACTATAATGAATCGGAAGAAAATGAAGGGTTATGAGATAGAGGGTCCAGACCCGTGGTGCCCTCAATAAAGTTCTTTCATCCTCTTCAATAAACACACATTAGTTATGTGGCCAAATTGATCTTTAATTTAACAAAAATTTAAATATATATACACCCGACATCACAAAACGGCACGCGACATCACCAACCGGCACGACACTTAACCAAACTAACAGAGTTCTGATCCTCAGCGCAACTCGTTTGCGCAGCTCACAAAATCCTTCTTCAAATTCCCGAAGGGATTATTTAACGACCGATCTGAAATGAGTTAAGGGATTCTTACTCCTTCCCCCAATCGAAAAGCATCCGTCTGAAGACGATGCGCCTGAAAATAGACAAAAAAACACACACACACAAAATACATGGACACAATTCAGAGAGAAATAATTGAAAATTGGTTATGCGCGCAGAGCCCCAGATAATATAACTCCTCGGAGACACATAAATATACATACATTATAGAAAACTACATAATAGAAATAGAAATTTCAAAAAAAAAAAAAAACCCAAGAGAATAATACATAGAACGAATACTCCACTTGCATATTAATTAATTTTTTTTTTTTTACTATATTTCTAAAAAGAACCTTTAGTGAATATACATAAAAATGAAGCAAACAAAACCCTACTCAGAAATTCTAAGTCTGGAAAGTGCATCTGCATTGCCGTGAGCACTACCCCTTCTATAGGAAACTTTAACATTGTACCTTTGTAAGGCCAATGCCCATCTGGTCAATTTGGCACTGTGAGGAGCACTATTGGTAAGATATGTCAAAGGGTCATGATCTGAAATGACCTGGATTTGTGACCCAAAGATCCAAGTGTCAAATTTACGAAGCGCCTCTAACACGCTGAATGCTGCACGCTCGATCGTGGACCACTTCATTTGGGCCAAAGTCAGTTTTTTGCTAAAGAAAGCAATTGGCATTTCCTCCATATGGTCATTGTGTTGAGCTAAACAAGCGCCAATGGCAGTAGCGGAAGCATCTGTGAATAGTAGAAAGGGGCGAGACAAATCTGGTGTATGTAGAGAAGGCATTTTTACAAATTCCTCCTTAAGTTTCATGAAAGAATCTTCAGCTGACGACTCCCAAGGAATGTCCTTCGGGATGTTCTTTTTAGTCAAGTTAGTTAAGGGCAATACTAACTGTGCGAAGTTCGGGATATAATCTCGATAATAACTCGTGAGACCCAAGAAACTTCTGACTTCACTTTTTGTGGTAGGTCGACTCAGTCTCCGAATCGTTTCTACTTTTTCAGGATCAGGAGAATGTTTTCCTGAACCAACTATGTGACCTAAGAACTTGACGGATTTTCTGCCGAAGGCACACTTTTTCAGGTTCACCTTTAGCCCTACTTTTTGCAAAGACTTAAACACCTTGGTGATGTGATCGAGGTGTTCTTCCCAAGTTGTCGAATAGATAGCAACATCATCGATGTATGAGCGGCAGTATTTCCGATGCAAGAACAGAGCATTGTCCATGGACTTCTGAAAGGTGCTTCCAGCATTTTTCGTGCCGAAAGGCATAACCTTCCATTGATAGTGCCCTGAATGAGTCACAAATGCTGTCAAAGGCTTGGCCTCATCCTTCATTGGGATCTGCCAATAACCTTTCGTCAAGTCTAGTACACTTATGAATCTGGCTTGGCCAATTTCAAAAAGAAGGTCTCTTGCGTTCTGCATTGGATATGCATCAGTAATTGTGACATTATTTAAAAATCTATAATCTACACAGAGTCTTACGCTTCCGTCCTTTTTAGAGACGCATACGATAGGGTGAGCCCATTCACTTTCACTAGGCTCAATCAGTCCTAATTGAAGTAACTCGTTAATTTGTTTATTTACTTCTTCTTGAAGGGCTATCGGTATGCGATAAGGTTTCAGTTTCTTTGGAACGTAATCGGGCATTAAACTCACTGAATGTCCTTTTACCTTAGCAGAGCCTGGAACAGAGCTAAATACGTCTGAGAATTTAGAGAGGAGGTCCGCAAGCTGATGTTTTTGAGAATTTTCTAGACCAGAAGAGCTGTCCATTACATGGTTGTAAATGTCATTGACGTCCAATTCTACTGTATCAGTAGGGGCATAATGAAGTTCACCAAATTCATCGTCTTGGTCAAATATAAGACCTATTTGCTCAATTCTAGCTATGTACGGTCGTAATTTATTGAAGTGGAGTTCTTTTTCACTTCCATCGTCCATTTTTACTCTCGCTGTATGTGGTCTTGGTAGTTCTATGATAGATGCAGGACCCATCCATTTTTTTAAAAGCTTGTGAGATGACGATGGGATAAGTACCAAAACCTGGTCACCAATTGCCAAACGTTTTTCTCTAGACCTAAGGTTGTATCTACTTGCATATTCGGCTTGTGCTTTTTCAGAGTTTCCTCTTGCCAGGTTATGAGCCTGTTTCAATTTTCCAGTTAAGTCTCTCAAATATTCCTCAACGGACTTTGAGCTACCAGTAGGAATTTCCTTGTCACCTGTCCAAACCTCCTTCAATAGTTTCAATGGGCCGTTTGGTAGCCGACCGTAAACAAGTTGGTATGGCGAGACGCCTGTTGTGCTATGTGGCACTTCCCGATACGCAAACATGAGGTACGGAAGGTGAGAATCCCAATTATTTCCGTTTTCCTGAATATTTTTATTCAGCATTTCTTTTAGAGTCCGGTTCCAACGCTCTACAGCCCCCATGCTCTCCGGATGTCCTGGAGTAGCGAACCTTGGAGCTATTCCCAAAACGTCCTCGAAGGCTTCAGTCAATTCAGCAGTGAAATTTGTTCCCTGATCAGTGCAAATAACTTTTGGGAACCCAGTTTGGGTGAATATCTTCATTAAAACTTCACATGTTGTTTTTGCCTTGATATTCCTAACCGGTATGGCCTCTGCCCATCTAGTGCAAATATCAACTGCACAGATAATAAACTTATGACCTCTGCGAGAGGATGGCTCCAAAGGGCCAATACAGTCGACACTCCATACTTCAAATGGGTTTTCCGGTCGAACTATGGGTGTTATGGGAATTCTATCCCGGTAAGTGAGCCCTCTTCTAAGCTGACAGGTCTTGCAGCTTTGACAAAATGATCTTACATCTTGTTTGAGTTTAGGCCAGAAGAAGGAATATTTGATGCGCTGTTTAGTTTTACTCTCGCCTAAATGTCCAGCTAAAGGTATTTCGTGGGCCACTTTCATAACTTCTTCTCTTTTGCAGGTGGGAAGGACAACTTGCTTTACATCTTCACCGCATATTGACTCAGTGTGTATTAAAACTCCATCATCAATTTCGTACGCATTTTGTTTGTTCTTAGCCTGGCTCCAGACTGGTCCCAATGACTCGTCCATTCTTTGAAGTTTAACAAAAGAAGATTTCGCCAAATTTGTTTCCGATGTCTCGGTCTCTTGCCCTAAGGCTAAAGTAGATAGTTCTTCCTCACTTCCCAATTGTATATCTTTACCCTTGGTGCATTCAAAATCTCTCTGATTTTCAAAACCAAATAACTGAACATTTTCTAAAAGAATCTCATAAGCGGTGGCGCTAATCAACATGTCGTTGACGAGTTTCTTAGACACAGCGCACATGATTGGCACCGAGCCATGCTTTCCGTCGTCTATTTTTAGGTTAAATAGTTTAAGAGCAGCTATTTCCTTTTCACCAAATGCCGAAATTATTTGGATAGTTCCCTCACCTTCTCCACAATCCTTACCGATCAAGTCTTCGCGTAAGACTGATATTTGTGCTCCTGTATCGATTACTGCTTTTATGGACGTTTGTCCACATTTGATATCAACAAATTGAAGATCATCAATTCCATTCCTTGTGTTGATGGGAACGGAGACTGGTATTGAGACTCTAGCAGTTACCACTTCCTTAGTAGATTCTAGTTCAGTTCCCTTAGCAGTAATTGTGTTACTTCTGGCATTGCGAGGTGGTGTCTTTCTTGTATTTTTCGGGCATTCCCGAGCCAAATGTCCTACATTCTCGCAAATAAAACACTTAGGCTTAAACCCTCTACTTGTTCCCGTGTTTGACTCTACCGGCAATTTAGTTTTCCTAAAAAATGGTGCATCTTTTGACTGCAGATTAGCGCCCTTATTATCCGAGACAAACTTATTATTTGTCGACCTGTACCTCGCATCATTCGAGTGGGCTCCCCTTACATTAGCCCTCACGCTTTCGTATTCGTCTAGCTTATCAGCTAAGTCTCCTGGAACAATTGATTTAACCCAGTTGTCAACAAACTGTTCTCTTACGTCACCAGGGACACGTCGTTTCAACTGATCTGTAATCATGAGATTCTTCAACCCTTCAAAATCATTTACACCAATACCTCCAAGCCACTCTTCAAAATAGCTGGTTATTTCGAAAACAAAATCACGCCAAGATTGAGCTGGATTCCGCTGGTGTTTTACAAACTTCTGCCGAAAAATTTCAGCACTAAGTTTGAAGCGTTTCAGCAATAGACCTTTAATATAATCATAGTCGTCAAATTTTTCTTCTGCTTCACGAGCCATTAATTGATTAATTTCACTTGGCATAAGAGCCAAAAGAGCTGACACCCAGTGTCTTTTCTCGATGCCAACCCTCTTTGCCTGTCGTTCGAACAAGGTCAAAAACAAAACTATGTCCCCATCTTTCATCTCAAATTTGGGTACAACTTTCGTTAACTCATAGATGCTAACCTTAGCCTCAGGTGTACTAGTTAAGCCCTTAAGCCTTTCATTCTCTAACCGTAATTTTTCTAACTGAAATTCGCGATCAAGCCTTTGATTCTCTTTCTCAATTTCTTGTTGTTCTCGCAGCTTTCTATCCTCTATTATAATTGTGAGTTGATTTTTGCTAAACTCCTCATCATAATCTGGGTGTGTGGTAATTAGTTTACTCAAATCTGAAATTTTCATATTATCTCCCACATTAAGGTTCAGCTCCTCTGCCAATAGCCTAAGATCCTCCTTTCGTGCCTTACCTAAGTAAGCCATTTTTACTACTTGTTTACCTATCCACTCAATAATAAAATCAATAAAATGAGGGAAAAAACTTTTGTTACAACTATTCCTCACAATATGTAACTAAACTACAACTTCACATTCAAGTTATGTCATGTAATAGTAAATAATTCTTAAGTACCCAAATACAAAATCAACCATTGTTTAGTATAAACATAGGCAAGTATTATGTCATAATTAATTAAATCACAAATAAAATAGAGTAAAACATGACAATCTAAAAAAAATCACAATTCATACTCTATCTCAATCTTAGGTAAAGAAAAATTTATAGAATGAAATTTTATGACATGGGAAACAAAACAAAAAAAATCAAAATTTCACAAAGTTAGAAAATATTATCTTTCGAAAACAATTTCACAAAACTTTTACTAAATGAAATGTTTTGCTTTATAATTCAATAAATAAAAAAAAAAAAGGATCACGCAACATAAAAAAATGATTTATGGTATAGAGGCTATTATTGGTTCACACACACGTGCCATGCATCGCTACAACGATTTGCATGTTTCATATAACTTCACAGCATTGCTACTACATTCAGATTACTCGTAAAATAGTCTTTGGAATACAATATATTTCAACCAAATATTTCAATTAACACTGTCGTATTAAAATTTTTTTTTTTTTTAAATTTAACTCTAAATATGAATACTGAAACGAAACTAATTTCAAAATTAATTCGAATCTAATTACTCTCAAAACTCTCGTATGAAAAACCAATTTAACACAAGAATACAGTAAATAAAATAAACAAATGGTTCTTATACTTTTAATACACGTCGACACCTGTCGAATACTGTCGTATCCAAATTAGTTTACACTTTAAAATACTGATGTATTTCAACAACCAAACAAAATTAATTGGCTAAAATACTTAACACATGTTGTGTTATTTACTAAATTTGCCGAATACTGGCGTATCCAACGAATTTATTACATAGAATACTGATGTATTCAAACAACAAAATTTAATTAACTAGTATACTTAACACATGTCGTGTTATTTACGAAATTTGCCGAATACTGGCGTATCCCAACAAATTTATCATTTAGAATACTGATGTATTCAACCAACAAACAAAATTTAATTAACTAATATACTTAACACATGTCGTGTTATTTACGAAATTTGCCGAATACTGGCGTATCCCAACAAATTTATCATTTAGAATACTGATGTATTCACACAAACAAACAAAATTTAATTAACTAATATGCTTAACACATTTCGTGTTATTTACGAAATTTTTCGAATACTGCCGTATCCAAAACAGGATTACCATTTGTACTACTAATATGGCAAAACGAAAGTAAGCACTGGCGTGCAAAAAAAAAACATTTTTTTTTTTTTTACATATTCATTTAGAGAACTCGTACACATAAACACATAAATTAATGTTTCATTTCTCTCTGATCACAATTGAGGAGTCATATTATAGAAATGAGGCTCTTACCTTATTTTTTTTTTCCAAAAAAAAAAAGGATTATTTCCGTTTTGTTCCGAGTGCTTTATTTTATTTCCCGCTAATTTAATATCCTCTGGTAAGATCCTTTAGACTGCGCCAATAAAGTTCTTTCATTCTCTTCAATAAACACACATTAGTTATGTGGCCAAATTGATCTTTAATTTAACAAAAATTTAAATATATATACACCCGACATCACAAAACGGCACGCGACATCACCAACCGGCACGACACTTAACCAAACTAACAGAGTTCTGATCCTCCGCGCAACTCGTTTGCGCAGCTCACAAAATCCTTCTTCAAATTCCCGAAGGGATTATTTAACGACCGATCTGAAATGAGTTAAGGGATTCTTACTCCCTCCCCCGCCTTTGTGTGCACCATTGACACTGGGTGGACCGCAACTCCTTGAAAATATCAAAAGTAGCCCGCAACCTGGAAAAGTCTACCCACCCCTGATTTAGTATCTCCTACACATCTAGCCTGGTTTTCAGATAGACAGGAAAGTATTAATGTAAGGGGTGGTTACAGGTCGCAACAGGAGATACTTCTGAAAATTTCTAGAACGCAGGAAGTTTTCATAAGGATACACACACACACACACACACACACACACACAACACACACAACAAAAAAAACAACACACACATATATATATATATATATATATCTTTTATATAGCAATATGGGATTCATGTTTCCCCAGGATTACACCTGTTCGACGACGACCAATCCAGATCACTTTCTGTTGAACTGAAAACAAGAGAATATAGTAATAACGGTTTGCTTAGGCGGTCGGACTTCTCTCTCTTGGTGTTCCCTGCATCTAACAAAACCTCCTTTCGATGGAATTGTCATTTAGACATCGATGCAGGAAATTCAAATGCACGACACAAAATCCGTCGATACTTTACGCTACCATTCAAAACCCTTTTCACAATTCTGTTTCAAGAATGTCTCATCTTTGTACAGGGAATACAATGAAACATAGGTTGCGTTTCGCCGCTCCTGCTGATTTTCAGGAGCTAATGTGGAACCCATTGATATAATTTTCTCAAAGAAATCCACCGTTTCCAGCCATCTTTGTACTAATGACCAGGAAAAGTTACTCATGCTGATTCTGGCACAATTGTCTTTGTACTGTTTTTGTCTTACTCAAGTAACTTCTCCAACAAGTGACGGTCATTCACACCTTACCTATTTTTGACAGCTTCTGCTCCCTTCTCGAAATTTCCGAAACCCCTAATAACATCTATTACATTGACGACATTGTATCTACTCATAAATTTAATGTACATACTAGGGCGGTTATAGTAATGCTTGGGTCATATTCGCTCAGAAAAGTAATATATCACGTGCTCTCCCAAGTGCTGCTGATTGCTTCCTCGTGGGTAGCATCGAAAGGCTGTTCCTGGGAGGAATATGGCAACGGTAGCCTAGTGGTCGAGGTCTCGGACTCGTTGCTTACGAGCCATGAGTTCGAGCTAGTACCACTGAAGACTCGCCGGGTAGAGGGGGGGAGGGTCATGCATGATAAATATGTTGAGGCTTAAGCATCTTCCCGTTGGAGTGGTCTGAAAGTTAGGAGATGAGGGGCGAGCTCAGGTGTCGTCCTCGTCACTTAATCATACCTTAAAATTACAAGTTCTATCGCCAATAGCCCTCGAGAAGCTTTATAGAAAGACATTTTTTCGCTCTCTCTCCAGGGCGGAGTGGGTGAAGTACGTTGGAAGTTCGCTCCTACCAGTGTTACTCTAGAGGTGAAGGTCATTCGTTGTTGAACAGATAATGTGTGTGTGTGTGTTTGTGCATATCAAATTTTATGCTCGCTTGGGAAAGAGAGCTACGGTGACTTATGAAATGTTGAAGTATGTGTAAGGCAGAGTGAGATGCATTATCGCAAACGCAAGTTTTTAGTGGCATCAACGTTTCTGAGAAGGCAGGTAAAATGTCGAAGACGACAAACTCTTTGGATGTCTGCAGACTTCCCGCACCTCTGAAAACATTGAAGAGGTTTCTGCGGCGGTACGTTAAGCACGCTTCAAGCAATAGCGCAAACTGCAGAATCAGTTGCGATAGCCTCGACCTTGCCCCCTGCGACTCACGTCTATTTCCTGAACTGGCACTTTGCTTGCAGGTTCGTCGATTTTAATCTGCAGATGAAGTTAAAAGTGCATCGCAGGCTGAAGTGAAGGACATGGCTAAAAATGGATTCCAGAAATGCTGCGATGACCGTTACAAGCGACGGCCAAAATGTGTTGCTTAAGAGACTTATTGCGAAGGGGGATGTGTGTTTCAGCTATTTAATTGGTAATATTTTTTAAGTTATAGACTCACAGTCCGGGAACTTAAGAATCCTACTTCGTATATACATATTATATCATCTAGGATTTTATTTAGTAAATTTTTTACTACCAGTGTAATGTCCCAGGATTGTCAATTGAAGATACCGGATCGATGTTTTAATGGTTTTTTTACAAACAGAAAGAACTACACAGATATACACAACTATATACATCTGTTAGGAAAACGCGTTTTAGGTAAATAATAATTCTAATTGATGACTGAAAGATTGACTTTTAGTGGAAACACTGAAGAAAATGCTAGGGTGGCATCCAACACATCTTACTCCAGCAAATACGAAAACTTTCACGCAAAGTTCCCTGGTGGAACTCGCAGATCGCTCTTCGAGAAACAATCACAGAAATTATATCCTCACAAAGCTCGCTGTTGGAGCATGTCGTCTTCTCTCATTGCGTGACAATCACCGAAATTCAAATATCCACACTAAGTTCCCGGCGAAGATAAAAAACAACCTCTCTCGTCGAGAGGTAAACACCGAATCCCTCTCTGGAGGGGCGCAGTACCTCGGATCCGTCCACGTTGCCACCTAGAGTTTCAGAATGGGTCTGGAATTTGTTACACCAGACACTCTGCATTTATATTCTGGATATATCTACACTGTTTATCATCCAGTTTCGTGTTTACATCTCCAAACATGGGTAGAATTGCAGCATATACATACCTGATAACTTAACTAATTTATTTTCAACCCATCTAATTTTCCTTTATTTGATTATCTTCGACAAACTGTGGAGCTGCAAATCTTATCCCCAACAAACTGTTACATCATGGGTTCCCAACCTTTTTTGCACTGGCGCCCCCTTTTCTAGTGAATATTTCTCGATACCGCCCCCTCCCACTCTAGAGAAATAAGAGTGTACATAATACACGGTGAAAACAAGAATTAAGTTTTAAAAAATATCCTATTACTAAAAGAATATATTTTTTAATTTCCTTTTTTTTCTAAAGCCCCAATTTTTTTACTTGCGAGTATGAAAAGTCTACTGCCACAAATATATTTATATGTGTATTATTATATATTTTAGTCATAGGTAGGATATATATATATTGTTGGAATTGAAATGCTATTGAATTTCTTCTTTATTTAAAAGAGTGGAATAAAAAAAAAGTTTTAGCTTACCTGTTTTGATGATACGAAGAAATTCATAATAAAAACTGTTGCTTTAAAAATAAATATAAATTGACAGTTTCAGCCTCTAAAGAATCACGTTAATTCTTGGTTAACATATTTAATTATGTTTCTTGGATAATATACATAATGAAATGCAGTGGACGAAACATGTTTCCTATTGTCACAGACAAAAACAACACGGGCACTACAGAAATTAAAATGCACTACATCATTCAAATTAATATAGGTTTGAATGCAATGTAATCTTTAAGTTTTTCATCCACTTCCCGAACTACCGAAATATGTGAATTTTCGTACCTTTGATATAGAAATGATTTAAATACATACACTCAACATAAGTAAACAGTATTAAAGTTTACTTTTGTTAGTACATAATCAGCGTGTTTTTTAGGTCTTTTTTTTCTCTTTAATCTGCCCAATCCCCTCCGTGCCATCTCAACGCCCCCAAATTTTCTCTGGATCCTGTACTGCCCCCTTGAAAGCCTCAAACGCCCACAAGGGGGTGTTATCGCCCACGTTGAGAAACTATGTGTTACACGAAACAAAATTAGACCTCATAATGTGATTAAAAAAATGCATAAATCATGCTTACTCGATGATTTTGGCTACATATATTTAAATGAGCATTTAATTGGCGTGTGGTCGTACAACCAACACGCAGTCTTGTTCACAAAAATAACAATCCAAAGACGACAATAGTAGATCGCACGAGTAGACATAGAAAACACAACAAAAACAGAACACCGAAAAAAAATCATCTTTTGAATCGGAATAAGGTTGGGCTGACTATTCCTCCTTTGAGGTGAAAATCGGGAACTGTTTATGAATTTCTGGTTTGAGTGACACCAGCCTTGAGGATCAGGGTCAACTTTCCGAGCGACTCGGCGAGAAAATGACGGCCTTTCAGAAACGATTGTTTACCCTGTGATAAATGGATTCGTGAACTTATTGATGAATTTGCTTTTCAAATGACGGAAAACCGAGCAGAAAAGGTTGGCCGCTGTGTCCGGAATGATAGACGAGTCCTTATGCTCTCGTTAGTCAATTATCAATTAAGTGAGATCTTTTTCCAATGGGTGGTCTCAGCCTTCTAGCTTTTTGCTCTTTGCAACTTGAGAACAGAAATTTCAATGCAGAGATTTACGTGATATTTATTTTAATGTGGAATGTTTTTTTTTAAAATTGAATAAACGATTGTTTTACCAATTCAGATTTCTTTTTGTGTTTTTTTCTCTCTCTCTCAGAGAGAGTTTTCGAATTAAAACACATTCTCTGGCTAGAAATATATGTTAAATATCACTTATTAAAATGCAGAATAGTTGGTTTTTGCTAGAGAATACGATATATTTTACAAATATTTTTTGAATATATGTATCTAAGAAATCAAACTGTATATGTGTCTAAGAAAATCAAATATACTCTAATTTGATTTTCTTAGATACATATACAGTCGACTGTCAATAATTCGAAGTTGGAAGGACCAATGAAAAACTTCGAATTATCAAGAGGGTAGAAAAAACTACTAAAATGCACGCAGATAACTTTTTTCCTCACATTGAAATTTGAATCTATGTAATAAAACAACAATTGTACATTTGTATGAAATTATTTTAAAGTTTTTTTTTAATTTAGAAAACAAAAGGCGTATTCACAGTTTCACACTCAGCTACAGGGAATACACACAATCCAACGCATCTCTTCCTCACAATAGCTGACTACCCTTTCTGAACACATGAGTAGCAAGACAACATGCTAATCGAAAGATATGGACGGCTGACAACAAGTGCGGTCGATCTGTTGTCCATTTGAAGAAGGAAAGCAATAAAAGTGCCTTTTTGCTCGAGAAACCGAGGAAAATAAGGAAAATAAGGCAGACTGATGGTCAACAAAGGGGCTACGTTACAGGGAAGACACGCAGAGACAATACAACGCAAAACTTGTAAAGGTCCAACCTCTTTGCTACAGGACTGTACATGATAGTGAATGCTCAAATTGTCGAGAGTTTTATTATCTCACTTCGAATTATCACGTGTTGTAGCCTGGACAGAAACAGATTTTACTTCAAAATATTGAATGTTATAAAACGTATTGTTTTAGTTCGAAATATCAAGAGTTTTTATAGAGACTGAGCATATACTTCAAATTATCTAGAGGTTCGTATTATCGAAGGTTTGAATTATCGAGATTCGGCTGTATCTCTATTTAAATTTTAATAGTTTTAATATAATTTTCAGTTATTTTGCTTCTGATTATCATCTGTTTTTTCTTGATCGTACCAAAATATTGTACTCACTAAGGTTTAATTATGAATATTAAGAAGCCCATCCAGTATAGTGGTTAGTGACGCTGACTGCTGTGCCGTTAGACCTGGGTTCGAATCCCGGAGAAGGCATGGATGTTTGTAAATGTATAGTGCCCCTTCGCGGCAAGGGAGTACTTTAAACAGCCTTCGAGCCGGAAGTCCTCTCGTGTGGTTGGTAGAAAGTGAGGAGAGGTGGGAGGCCCCTGATCCCCTCCAGGGTGCTCTAACTCAAAATTAGGGTGGAACAGAGCCAAAACGTACTGCCACCTGTATGGTGCTCAAAGCTACGGATAACGACTAGCGTAGATCCAGCCCTTTGCCATGATGAATTTCGCGGGCCACGATCTGACGTCGTCAGACAAGTGATATTAGTAACAACAACGAATATAAAAAAATTAGCGCCCCTTGTGGCCGAATGGTCACGATCTCTTGGCCGGCGTTTTCAAATTCTCTGATGCAACTAAAAACCATCTGTGAAGGGATGATACATGCTAATTGTATCAAGGTTCAAAGTCCTCATGTTGGTATGGTGTGGAAGTTTGGAGAAAAGGATGCTCGATCAGGTGTCGTAATCTTTAGCTGATTGTGTTGGCCCCAAAAGCGGACTCACAACTTCAGTGTGACGTTAAGAAACCATCAACTAAATAATTAGAAAATTAAAAACATACCGCATCATTTAATTCTCTAACAATCTTACGAGATTTGCCTTGTTTCTAACTATCTTCACTATTTTAAGAGTACAGTAGAACGTCGTTTATCCGAATCCATTGGGACTGGACACCGTTGAGATACGCGATTGTTCGGATTACCGAAAACCGAATGTGATCTATGAGTATATGAAACCGGACACTATACGAATATTAAAAATCATCACATGCGGGAAACATGCTTGAAGAAAAAGCAAAGTAGGTGCAAAATGTCGCGATTTTACCTTGATTGGGAAAAATAATCACTTATTTTTCGTTGTGCCATTGTACACCTTCGTTTTTTCGCTGCAAGATCTCTGATTCTCTTGAGCAGCAGTAGTTGAGTAGGACAGCGCTCTCATTGTTGTTCGTGCCACTCCATAGTTATCTCTAACGCAGAAACGCGTTAGCATTCGATGGACTTTTTCTACTTACGTCGTTGTTGTTGTTGTTCTCGTCTTCATCCGTTTCATCGTCGACAGGGTCGGATAGTTCTTGCACGGAAATCACAATCCCCCTCATCATTTAGCATTTTAAATCCACGGTCTTCTGCATCGCATGCCATCCTGGTTTCTACATCACAAAACTCAACAAAAGAGCACGTATACACCCCCCTCCCTCACTTGGAAACAAACTGACCTAATATTCCGCGAAGATGTTTACCAAATCACACAACTGAAATTCCCCAAATATGCCTCATCTTAAATATTCCCGTCACTTTTTGGCCTCAAGCGCAACAACTGTTGAGCATTGCATAGTTCGAAAACGCATCCGGACTTAGGTTCGGATATTTGATGCTCTGGATAAAAAACGTTCGGATAAACGACGTTCTACTGTATTTAGTTAGTCAGACACCCACACAATTGATTAAGAATAAATTTTTTTATTTAACTAGCTATTACCAATTCACATCGCTGGTTAATTTATGTTCTTATATGACTATATATTGCTTCTGAATTAATATCTAATTCCTAGCTCATACAACTTTCGCTTGTTTTCAAAAACATTATGATCGTCTCCTCGCCTCTTAATTCAAAAACTAGCTTTCATGGCCCGGCGTTGCACGGGCTTTTACAGAGTGCATACATATGTGCATTGACAAAAAAACGTACAAAATGACAAATGAAATTCATAAAGTGTCTTTTTTGAAACTAAATTTTTTAAAAAAAATGAAGATAATCAGTTTTATATTTTTTAAAAATATATGGCTAACTATGTTTTGCTCATTATTTTACATATGTGTATAAAATGTTTCACATATTCAAGAAATATTTTTTATAAGAATTCATAAATTTATTGGTAATGAATTCAGTGGTATGAAATTTCCTGAATGAAATCAAAACTATAATATTATATAAATGAGTGACTTGTAATCATGACACAGTTATGAATGCTTATTAATATAAACATGTTCAGCTATTTCATGTTTATTAGTTTGTTCATTATCGTACTAGTGTTGTAAAATATTTTCATATTTTAGCTTAAGAAGTGTATCTTGAAGTATTACAAAATGATATATGTTCAGTAAAAAAAGGAAAAAACTGAAATTAAAATTACTTTTGTACTAAGTCGAATATCATTATGTAGATGCTTAATAAGTTAAGATGAACATGCTATAGCTTTCAAAAATCGATTTTTAATTTACAGTTCTAAAAAATGATAGTGCATATTATTTCATGTAACATTTAAAATATTTGTATTGAAAAAAAATTGTGTGAACATTAGCCTGTGCATTAAATATTATAGTTAAAGCACAGTTTCCAAGTGAGGGCGAGGACCCTGTTCACATTTCACTCCGCAATACACAAAATAAGTGTTTATATAAAAAACTGTTTTAATAGTTAATTATGTATACACTTATCTTGCATTATTAATGTCTACATTTTTAAATTTTCAAGGGTACCATTCGAAAATGGGACTCGATATATAATTATCTTGCAACTCTCATTGGGAGTCGATTTCCACAAAACTAGTTTTACTCGGAAAAAAAACATGTCTGCCAAATTTCAAATCGTTTCTGTGATTTTTTTAAGATTTTCTAATTTTACTAAACAAATAGGCACTGTCTTTTGTGTATGTTTTACATATGTATAAAAACATTTTGCATAAAAAAAGATACTTTTTTAATATGGTACCTAAACATAGTAAGTATTTGAGACTCAAAATTATGTATTACTTAAATTGAGTAGGAAAAAAAAGCTTTTGAATAAAAAGTTATTTTTCAGCTTCATAAGCAGAGATCATTGAAGCATACTTACAAGTAAACGTAGTAATATTAATTAACAAAAAAGGAGCTAAGAATTCGCAAAAAGTTCAAATATTACTTCAAGTCAAATTTCATTTTATTTAAAGTTAAATCCACATCAGTTACAACACTTTAACTATAGGAAGAAAACAATTATGTGTCATATCACAACGTCATTCTCTCTTCATGATAGTATTGAAGATATGCAAATACTTCTGTTCTGAAAGTATTGCGTATGGCAAGGACGTAACGAGAAATTTTTTAATATGAAGAGAGTTCTAGAATCACAAATTATAGCTCACAGAATTAAATTAAAAAATTTTTTTGTTTGTTTTCAAAGTGAAAAGAATGTTTATGTGGAATAAAAAATTGGGAATATGAATTTTTTTTTCGTGTGTGGGTGGAAAAAATGGGCATAAAAATAAAAAATTTTATTTTGTTGAAAGTGATTTGTTTGAAATTTTACCATGCAGAAATCCTTATCCCCTGCCCTTATCATTACACTATTGAGTGTGTATAAATATTAAACTAACGTACATTTCCACATAAGGCCTCGTCCACGCACATTTCTGGTTATTTTTTTTATTGAGAGTAAAAAAAACCCGTGTACTACAAAGTATCACACGGAGGCTTACATAGAAGTAAGGGTGAAACACACATGACAAAGGATTACAACACAAACATCCAAGCCTTCTTCGGGATTCGAACCCAGGTCTACCAGCACCGCAGTCAGCGTCACTAACCACTATACCGGATAGGCGGCGCTTCTGGTTATTAGCTGCTAAATTCGAATGTGTATCAATTCCAAATTTATGATAACGATATCTAAGCTGCTTTTATAAAAAGGTTACGGGCATGATTTCAGCAATAAAAACCAAATTTGTAATTCTCCCGTGTACAGTTGTTCAGAATAAATTATAGTTTTAAAAAAACTAAAAAACACGCTTTCATAGTGAATCGAACTAAAAAGTAAAAAAAAATATATAATAATTCTTAATATAAGAATAAAGGTGATTATAACGAGAAAATTAATGTCATTGGGGTAAAAGCGGGGGATGCTCTATATTAACTGTTATAATTTCTTACTAGTTCTATTGCGAAATGCTGGGTTAATGTAAAAATGCAGTACAAAGCACCCCACGCTTTTACCCCCAATGACATTAATTTTGTCCATAATCATTTTATTCTTATATTAAGAATTATTATTATTATTTTTTTTACTTTTTAGTTCGATTCCCTATAAAAGCGTGTTTTTTAGTTTTTTTTTAACTATAATTTATTTTTTATTTTTTAGTTCGATTTACAATAAAAGCATGTTTTTTCTTTAGTTTTTAAAACTATCATTTACTTATTGTTGAATTTATCCTTGAGTTTGATATTTGCAACCGGGGGAAGGGGGTGGAATTATGTAGCTGCTGGAATTAGTCTTGCTCTTCAATGAATATTAATAAATGTGTCTTAAGGGTATTCACTGTCTCCGTTTACAGAGCCTCAGATCAGTTCCATATCGTTATATTTCAAAGATTCCGTTTCTATAGATACAAGTCAAACTAATAAAAGTATGTTAGAAGAAATATTAAGTGTCAATCGTATTATCACCTTTTAAAATTGCTATAATGTTAATTCGTATCATCATTTCTGAAGGTATTGTTTTATAAAAATAAAAAATAATTAGGGCCGTGGGTAGCCTAGTGGTTAGAGCATCGGACTACAGACCGGAAAATCTGGGTTCAATGCCCGATGCCACAAAATATCCCCCGAGTACACACGGAGTACGTGTTCTTTAAATCAGTGGGTCCGAAAGTCTTGTGGGCAGTCGCAGCAGAAACCACGGGTGCAGGGGACTGGAGAATATTTCCCTCTCCTCCAGTTCTATGCCTAAATTGTGAAGGTGGAGATAGGTGGTGTCGCCATCTATCGTGTATGAACCGAGCCAAATCATACTGTTACCTACATGGTGCTCAAAGCTAAAAGGCTATTGACAGGCGTACACCTAGCCCCTTGCTACGAGAAACTTCGTGGGTCTCGATATGACACCGTCAGATGGGTGGCATTAGAAACAAAAACACAACAACAAAAAATAATTAGCAGTTAGAACATAAATTATTTTTTATGACATGCGCGAGTCTTTTTTTTTTCATTTCCATTTTCAGAAAAACTAGACAATTTTTTTTACGGTAAGAAATTGCTGACGCATAACCCAGCCTTTCCTTTCTCACATAAAGAACCCTTTCGTTTGTTTGTTTTATTTATATTAACCACAAGTGTATTCATTTTTAGGGTTGCACCTTAATCTTTTAGTCGCTAAATTTGGAATTTGTCGCCAAATCTGAAAATGGTATATGCAATAAGTCGCCAAATCTAGAAGTGGTATATGGAATTAGTCCCCTTATCAGGAAATCATTATTCCTGTGGTCATAATCTGGAAAATGGAACAAAATTATGAAATTATTGTATTGTCATCGGTCCTTGACAAATGTGCAAAATTAAGAATTAATCTGACCTTTTAAAGTGGGTAAAAATCTAGTTCAAAGACTCCGTTACATACAATGACACTTATAAAAACGTGTTATAAAATGGTTTAAGTTCCAGTTTATGCCACACACATGTAATTTTTTCTGTATTTTTCGGAACACTCGAATCAATGATGTATGGTTCTACAAAAAATTTCAGCGTCTGTTTTTTTATGTGGTATTTTCCTTGGACTTCTAAAATCGTAAGTCATCTTCTGAGTACCTTTTTATATTGTCCATATATATAGTTCATATATCATTTTATCTCTCACATATGTTCTTTATAATATATTTCCCAATACATAATCATAAATCTTTGGAAACTTTTCAGTGAGTTTCATGGAATATTTTCGTTACATTTTCAGAATGTTTTTACTAGTTAAACTTCTGCGTTAGACTAAGAATAATAAAGTATTTTTTCAATACTTATATATATAGCATGTTTTGAAACTCCCAAATTTTAGAACTTTCCATAAATTATTTCACAGATATAAAATTTTTATGTCTTCCGTGCGATGTTTTCAGTCTATCTTTTTCTCATTTTGGAATTTTGAAAAATTACTTATATTTATAAGGCCTCTTATGTTAAGCTACATGCACACATTTGCTTTCTTTTATAAAAATAAAAATAGTAAGGTAATATTTTTATGACAGTTTTAAAAACTCTTCTTGATTCAAAAGGAATGGGCATTCAATATTTTTGTTGAATGATAATCAGCGGCGTAACGTAAACTCCCGCATTTCCGGGGGAGGGCAAAGTCCATGGTTTTGCAAACCTCTGTAAGAGCCTTGGGGCCCAAATTCCGACGTTGTAGGGGGCCCCTGATATTCTCCGTTCGCCACTTTTTATAATACTTTTTTAAAAACATCCTTTCACATTTAAAGATACCCAAAAAAACTGATCTTCTAAAATTTTTCTCCTTGTCATATTCCATTTTCTCCCTGTCATTGCCGTGATTAATCTTTTGATTAGTTGAAAATATTTTATTAGAAACTTTTCAGGTAAAATTATCGATTTTTCTCAATATACACATTATTGAGAAATGCAGGTTTCTGTTACTTATGCCCAATCACTTTTAATATTAATTTTTTTCTATTGTTTTGTTTACTAATATAAGTAAGTGTAGTTTGAGTGAATATTAACGTCGCACTGTTCAGCTACACGGGGGCTTTTGGCGAAGGACCTCGTCATTTTGAACCATGGTCAAGTGACGAGGACGACACCTGACCTGGCACCTCCCTCTCCTAACGACCACACCACACCAACGGGAGGATGTTTGAGCTCTCGACAGATTTAACTTGCATCGCTCCCCTACAAGACGGGTTTTCAGTGGTACTGGGCTTGAACTCATGACACGCTAGCCACGAGTCCGAAACCTTGATCACTTGGCTACCGTGGCCACTTAGTCGGGACCGGAGGAGAAAAGAAAAACAAGTTTTAATACAATCTCGATAAGACAAATATAAAATCGCAAACCAAAGTTATTTTGATGTTCGTAAGATCTAGCAAGTAGTCTGCCGACTAAAAGATTTTTTTTTCTCCGGCAAAATTTCCTCATAGCATGCTAATAATTTTTTTATTCTTTGTTTTGTTGAAAAAATACTCTCTTCGTTGGAGCATGTATTTTCAAAATTTTTTAAACCTTTTTCATTTAAAACGTAGGTTCTCATCATGGGCGATAACGCCCCTTTGTGAGCGCTTGAGGCTTTCAGGGGGTCAGTAAGGCCAGAGAAAATTAGGGGGCGTTGAGATGGCAAGGAGGATCTTGGGCAGATTAATCAAATATAATCTAAAAAAGATTTTAAAAAAAAACATGCTGTATGTACTAACAAAAGTAAACTTTAAAACTGTTTACCCTATGTTGATTGTATGTATTTAAATCATTTCTATATCACATGTGTGTACGAAAATTCACATATTTCGGTAGTTCGGGAAGTGAATGTGTGAAAAACTTAAAGATTACATTAGATTCAGACCCTCATTAAATTGAATGATATAGTAAGTTTTAATTTCTGTAGTGCACGTGTTGTCTTTATCTGTGAGCAGTAGGAAAAATGTTTCGTCCACTGCATTTCATTGCGTATATTATCCAAGGAACATAATTAAATATGTTATCTAAGAATTAACGTGTGATTCTTAAAGGCTGAGTGAGTGAGTGAATATTAACGTCCCACTGCTCAGCTACACGAGGGCTTTTGGGGTCTGTCCGCGTAATTTTGAACCATGGTCAAGTGATGCGGACGACACCTGAGCTAGCACTCCTAACTACCACACCACACCAACGGGAGGACGTTTGAGCTCTCGACAGTCTTTTAGGCTGAAACTGTCAATTTATATTTATTCTGAAAGCAATAGTTTATTAAGAATTACTTCGTACCATCAAAACCCCTACCTCTGTCTTTATAACAGATAAGCTAAAACTTTTTTCCCACTCTTTTAAATGAAGAAGAAATTCAGTAAGCTTTCCAATTGCAACACTATCCTATCTATGACTAAAATATAAAATATTACACACATTTAAATATATTTGTGGCAATAGTTATTTCAGATTCGCAAGTAAAAAAATTGGGACTTTAGAAAAAATTAAATTAAAAAAATATATTTTCTTAGTAACATTCCAATGATAAAATGAATAACAAAATGGACGACATCGAACAATTTATAGTCACTTTGATGTTAAAAAAGACAAAGAAGAGTAAAATATCAGATTATCTTTCAATAACTCAATACATGTTTTGTTATTCAAAAGATTGCTCTTTTAGGAATGAGCAAAATACGGAAAACACCAGCTGCGTAGGTGAGATTTAAGGAGGGGGGATGAAAGAGAGGTAGTTTCACGTGTTATGCAGAAAGTTGCTAATTTGGCTTTGAATTCCCCTCAGAATAGCTTGTGACACGAGCCAATTTTGTTCATCTGAGCTTCTTTCCCCCTCACCACCTCTACAAACACCACACAAAACACCTCATCACTCATCAATTGCTTTGAAATTCGGTGACCAGTGCATCGCAGTGCCAGTGAAAATCAGTGAATTTGGTTCGTGTTTTTCTCTATTTTAGATTAGAAGAACTTTTTTACGAGTGCTATGGCAAAGAGCTCAGAAGGAAAGCAAACTGCCATTTCGCTTAAAATGAAGATGGAGTTACTTAAGGCTGTTGATCAAAAACAGACGAAATTGGAAACATGTAAAGATTTTGGTATTACTATATTTTGTTTTAAATTTCATTAAGTTCTTGCGAATGTTTTTGTTTCATTGTTTTTTATTAAATACTTGCACATATGCATATCTATGTAAATAAAATGTACTCTAATAAACTTAATTTTGTTGAATATATATATATATATTCAACAAAATTAATCATGCCTTTCCGAGGGTCACTCGTGCCCGTGATAGCTTAGTGATTATGGTCACGAACTCAAGACCGGCGTGTCGTGGATGCCAGTGATGATCCACGCGTGTAGAAGGAGCCATTGCACATTAAATACCTCGAGCTCAAAATCCTCCACTTGGCGTGGCATTTTAGTTTGGAGAAGCAACTAAAGATCGTAAATAACAGTTAAAAATCGTAAATATAACACAAATAAACTTTAAAATACAGTTGTGTCGACGAAATGGACTATGCTATGCGTAGACAAATTTTGCATCATAGGCAACTGTAATCCACCACAAAACTAAGGCAAGACGATAACAAAGGAGTGTGCTCCCAGCCGTTCCACCGTCGATCACTCGCGTTTGTTCGTAATACTTCATAGTGAACTTTGTTATTTTGAAATAAAATGCAAGAAATTTTGATCGCTGGTGTGCACAAAATATTGTGTCACGGGCCATTGATGGCACTCGTGCAAACTGGTTCGCCATCCCCGATCAAAACAAACATTTTTTTTAAAGCGCGGCAGGTCCTCTGTTTTAGGAAATTTTGGCCTTGCTCGAAGAGATGGAAGAGAAACAGTTTTTCACTCGCATTGAACAACATACTAGACACTCATTCCAAAAGGTACGTTTTTCATCCAGCGCATCTTTTTAAGTTCCTCTTTTTTCTTAAAAAAAAAATAAAAAATAACAGCTCCACCGTGCATTTCTTTTAGTTTTTGAAGGCTCCACACTAATTGGCGGAAAAAGACGAAAGCTCCGTGTTGACTTATCCTGGAAAAAAAAACACTCCTCCATTAGTTGAATTTCTTGAAGTTGGAATCGGAGAATGGAAAACAAAAGCATAAAAAAACGAAACCCGTAGGTTGCATTTTATTACAAATCCCGCGACGGCGCCAAAAGGGAAGAGTTAGTGACCTAATACGCCCATGCGAGAGCGCGCGCTCAGGTATAAGGGGGCGTACTGCCATTACTGTTAGGGAGGAGGGTAAGGTTTGCAGCCCTCCCCCCTAGAGTAGAAAATTTACGAGTATATTATTATTATAGCACATTTTTTTTTCTTTTTTCTTCTAATTCGTCTGCTTTTACTCCATTTCGCATGTTTTTTCACCTCATGGATGTTTTTACGAAAGTGCTTCTTTCCTACGTACCTTATTCTGCCCTCACGTCCCAAAAAACTTAATGCACTCGTGGGCTCAGCGAAAGCACGACGCACAAGAGCATTAGGAAGGCCGTTTTTATATCACTGAATTTATGATTGCACAGTGGCAACTGTCAGGTCCTCGGAACACGTGGGTTGTGAGTGGTGCTTCGGAGTTCTGGCACGTGATATATCCTGCCATAACCGATTGCGCACCACTCGCTCCGACATCCTTACTGATAGCTGTCCTCTGGTAAGGTTATCAATCGTCAAGTTTTCGCCAAAAGCGTCTGGTTTATCAATTTTTTTAAAGTCCAGCCGGTGCTTACGTCCAGCATTTCTATTAGCGAAATTGTAAGAAATTTCTTAAAGTGAGTGAATATTAACGTCGCACTGTTCAGATACACGAGGGGGCCTCGGTGGGGGCCTCAACCCTGTCTTTGTAAGATTATAATCCGGATAATTTTAATGGTCCAATATTATTCTCGCACGTATTCGCCGAAAAACCGGGAATTTTAAACTGCATGTCAACAGGCAAAAGTGGTCAGACTGCATTATCATGTGATGACCGTTGTCCATGCTCAGATCTAAGCCTAATATATCTTAAGCAATCATTCAACTAACTCATTTAGTCGAAATGCGGCCATCAGTCGAGCAGGTTTGTGCCTAAGTTTTTGAGATTGTGAGTCATGAACATTTAATTGCTTGTTGACAATGCATGTTGTATACTGTGCACTCTTAAAGATCTTAGGTAGGGCCTATTTTTGCATAGGGGCCCAGGATCACAAAAAATCTTCTCTGGGCCCAGGGCCTCAAAGATCCTTAGACGTCCCTGCTGACACGGTCAATGTGGCATCAGAAACAACACTTAAAGTAGTGACCAACGGGCCATCAACGGCCCGCTGAAGGCATTTTAAGTGGCCCTTTATTTGAATCTTAGGCAAAATGGGTTTATATGCTTTTTGTTGTAAAAAAACGCCGTTTTTTATGCTACTCTTGATATTCATTGATATGCTTGATATCCATTTGAGATAAAATTCTCTTAAAATGATGAACTTTTCAAAAATTTCATTGTATTGTTGTAGTTTCTTATGCCACCTGATCCACAGTAACATCAAATCAAGGTCCACGAAATACATCGCGTGAAGGGGCTAGTAGTACGCCTGTCGTTATCCGTAGCTTTAAACACAATGCAGGTGACATTACGATTTTGCTCGGTTCCACCCCAATATTGAAGGAGAAAACCCGGGGAGAGGGTCAGGGACCTCCTATCTCTCTTCTCCTTCCACCAACCTCACGAGAGGATTTGTAACACTTTGTAAGCAACACTGAAGTCAAACAAGCTGCTTCCGTATGCAAAGCACTGAGATTTTCCTAGAGGGCTTTTTGAAGCTTGTCAAGCAGTATGATAAATGTCTCAATGTACTTGGTATTCATGTGGGGGGAAAAGTTATGTCTTATCTTTAATGTTTCATTCCATGTTTTGAATTTCATATACAACTCTAGTCACAGTCCACAGTGGAAACTTATTTTCCGACTCACCCTCGTATTTTCCTCATTCTCTGACCGAAAGAGAGAGATAATTTTTTTGGAGAACAGGAACTATATGTGTTAGTTTCTAGTGGTTAGATTCATCATTCAATAAATTTTGCTTCGATCGACAACTCTACGCCTTTTAAAAATGGGCAAAATTAAATTTTACTTTAAAATTAATATATGTTCTAAAATGGCGCCACATTCTCAAGTACTACAATAAAAAAAGAACCAGAAGTGTCTCTAGGTAGTATCATTCCAAAAATTTCCTTTATGGAGAAGATGAAAGAGTTGACAAAGATCTTAGAAACAAGTATATGACCGAAGAGTGGGTTGCATTTCAAAAAATTTAAGTATTTCCAAATAATGTTTTGTTTTTGTTTTCGAAGTCCGTATGAGGAAGTTATACCTGCTATGTCATGATAGTTTTAGATAGGCATTAGAGGAATTTTACAACCATGCACAAAACTGTGCAAAAATATCTTTACCTTATTAATGTTCAGAGGAGATAAGTATAAGCAAAGTATCATATGACAAAGTATTATACAGTATAAACGTCGTTTATTCAAACGTTTATTATCCGAAGTGTCAAATATCCGAATCAAAGTTCGGATACGTTTTCGAACGGTGCAATGCTCAATAGTTGTTTCGCGTGCGTCCAAAAAGTGACGGGAAAACCCAAGGAGAAGGATATTTGAGGAATTTCAGTTGTGTGTTTACGTAAATATCTGCGCGGAATATTAGATCAGTTTTTTTCCAAGTGAGGGATGCTGACCCCCTTTTCTGCGCTAGAGACAGCTATGGAGTGGTACGAACAACAATCAGAATGCTGTCCTACTCAATTGCTGCTCAAGAGAATCAGAAACCTTGCAGTGAAAAAACGAAGGTGTACATCGAAAAATAAGTGATTATTTTCTACAATAAAGATAAAATAGCGACATTTTGCACCTATTTTGCTTTTTCTTCAAGCACGTTTCCCGCATGTGATGGTTTCCAAAATTTGTATAGTGTCCGGTTTCATATACTGCATAGATCTCATTCGGTTTTCGGTTATCCGAACAATCGCGTATCCGAACGGTGTCCAGTTCCTATTGATTCGGATAAACGACGTTCTACTTACTGTATATCAAATGTGTAACATTCATTTCATAAGTGATAATAAAACTTTTAAGGTATCCGACTACCTTACAATTGTGAATTTTACCAAAAATTGCCAAATTATTTTATGATTTTATTTTACAGGCCATCTTATTAGCTTTATAAAAACATCAAGTGTATTATTTTCCGTTCTCTAGAACAAAAACAAGTGTTTTACTAAAAGCAGATGCCATCACTTTAAGCAAGATGTTATATTTAAAAAATCATTTCAGAGAATCATATTTTAACTTCGATGGTCATCATAGGGGCTACGTTACAGGGGAGACAAGCAGAGACAATTCAACGCAAAACCCGTAAGCTCCAACCTGTTTGCTACAGGACTCTTCGTGATAGTGAGTGTCCGAATTGTCGAGAGTTTTATTAGATCACTTCGAATTATCACGTGTTGTAGACTGGCCAGACACATATTTTACTTCGAAATATTGAGTGTACCCAAAACATATTGTTTTAGTTCAAAATATCAAGAGTTTTTCTAGGAACCGAGCATATACTTCGAATTACCAAGAAGTTCGTATTATCGAAGGTTTAAATTTTTTTTTAGCGAGAGTCGACTATATTTTAAAATTTCCAATTAACTGATGAGTAATAATTCTGCAATAGTAAATTTTACCGGCTGAATAAAAAGTGTGTACTTTCTAGCAATGAATATTTTTTGTGTAAGTGCTTATTATAGACATTTCAAAAGTTGTGAGCGTGACCCATTTGAAGCTGCTCCTTCACCGTCTTGCCTACCCAAGAAAGTAAGGGGAAACAATGCATCACCAAAAACTTCCATAATAACTATTATTGTATTATTATTCAAACATGCTAATCAACCACAAGAGAAACTACAAGAGGAAACCCTAGGAGTGATATATAAAGAGAGCACCCTGTTCTAAGTTAACAACTCCAAGTAAACAAGCGCAAGTGATCTGTTTAATTTAATCTAATTCAATCTATCTTAGATCCTTAAACCTAAATCCACTAATTTATTATAGTGATAAACTCCCTCCTGAACTCACGTTGTGATAATGAAATAAATCTCACTCACAAATCACTGCAACAGTTCTCTTGCTCCTTTTATCCTACATTTACAAAACCTTTGACTTTATATAGTCAAACTAATTTAAATATCAAGGTTTCTTCTTGGGGGATGGCTGTGAATTAACGCGAAAGCTAGCCCCAAAGTTTCCCCAAGAGGATTATTGATAAGGTCGCGTATAGATCCGTCACAAGGTAAGTGCAAGAAAATTGTATTTTTTTTTACCCCGATACAACAAATAACCCTGAATTAACGAATAAAATGTTCGATCCAAATGAATTCCTCAAATCGGGATCCAATTGTCTATATGTATATCCATTTCTCGCATATCAATATTCAACTCATAATAATTCAGTCTGAGTGTTTAAGGTATCCGAGCACGTTGAAAATGGCCAAATTCAGTCAGGACATATTTTTGTTTTTTAATTTATTGAATAGAGCAATCTTTTGACTTTATGAAACATAATTTGTTTTGTTTCCACGCTACCTAGAGGCCAAGTTACAATCAATTTTATAAAGTTTGAAGAACCGGAAGTGGTTTTTTGATCTACCAGAAGTGGGCATTTAAATTGCTCAAAATCTATCATGGCGAGTCTGATAACTCAAAATATTACGAATGTATTTCTATAAAACTTTTTGAACCCGATACTTATGTTATTTCTAGAGAATGTACTAAAATATTTCTTATTGCATGAATTCTTTTTGTGTTATGGCTTGTTATTTAAATAATAGTCTCATAAAAAGTGTAACATTTCTTATAATGTTTACTCAATCAACTTTAAATTTTTCAAATTTTAATAAAAAATTAAAATTTTAGTACATTTTCTAGATAAATGCATCTAAATTGTTTTAGTAATACTTTTACTAATATATGTGTATTACTTTTTTCTCTAACTGCTTTAAAGATTTTCAAAAATATGACCAAATTTTCCCTTATAATTGTGATTTTTGTAAAATTCAGGTAATTTATTTTAAATATTGATAGTTATAAAAAGTAATATTTATTGGTAATGAGTCATAAAAGAGCATTTATAATGTTTTAGTATGCTATTCTGTTAAAAAGTACTCCGAACGTGTTCGGATACCTTAAATTAACACGTTTTTGTCCCATTTTTGTCATAATGTACAAAAACAAAAGCATTGTTGTTGCTTTTTACACAAGTAAACGTGTTATGTATGAATTTAGGAGAAGCACCTTGACATTGTACGTGTAAATAGAAAAAGTTGCTTAAAGCGCTTGTATAATTTTCTGTACATTCATGAATTATTTAACATTCAAAATGTTATGCACATTTAGTTATTTATTTTAATTCAGAAATTTCTAAAGTAAGCTAATTCTTTTTAACTCGCTCAACAATAATTTTGCTCGCACATTTATATTAAATATAATTATATTTTTAATATATTTATTAATTACAATGAAAATCGTTTAACACGAAACTGAGGGGACTGAAATATTTTTTCGTTTAAAAAGACATTACAAAAAAATAAACATATATTCAACAAAATTAAGTTTGTTAGCGTACACTTGTTACATATATATGCATGTATCAAACAACAAGGAATGAAACAAAAAACATTCAGAGCATCTTAATGAAACTTTAAATTTCTGAATTAAAATAAATATCTAAATGTGCATAACGTTCTGAATGTAAAATAATTCATGAATGTACAGAAAATTATACAAGCGCCTTACGCAACTTTCTCTATTCACACGTACAATGTCAAGGTGCTTCTCGTAAATTCATACATAACACGTTTACTTGTTTAAAAAGCAACAACAATGCTTTTGTTTTTGTACATTATGACATAAATGGGACAAAAACGTGTTAATTTAAACACTTTCTAAAAACTCAGACTAAATTATGAGTTGAACACTGATACACGAAAAATGGATATGCATTCATGCAGTTGGATTACGATTTAATGAACTCATAGGCCCGAACATTTTGTTAGTTAATTCAGGGTTATTCGTTGTATTGGGGTAAAAAAAAATACAATTTTTTTGCACTTACCTTTGAAAAGTCTATAATAAGCCCTTACACAAACAATATTCATAGTTAGAAAGTACACACTTTTTATTCAGCCGCTAAAATTTACTTTTGCAGAATTATTACTCATCAGTTAATTGGAAATTTTGAAATACAGTCGACTCTCGCTAAAAAAAAAAATAAAAAATTCAAACCTTCGATAATACGAACCTTTCGCTAAAGCGAAGTATATGCTCCTTTCCCAGAAAAACTCTTGATGTTTTTCGAACTAAAACAATACGTTTAGGTACACTGAATATTTCGAAGTAAAATCTGTGGCCAGCCAGACTACAATACGCTATAATTCGAATTTATCTTATAAAACTCTCGACATTTCGAACTCTCACTATCATGTGCAGTCCTGTAATAAATAGATTGGAGCTTAAAAGTTTTGTGTTGTGATGTCTCTGTGTGTCTCCTCTGTAACGTAGACCCTTTGATGATTATCTGTCTTTTACCTCTTCTTAGTGTTTTCCGTTTCCTCGGGGGAAAAGACACTTTTATTGTTTTCATTCGTTTAAGTGGACTATAGACCAACCGCACTTGTCAACTGTTCATATCTTCCGTTTAACACGTGACCTTGCTACACATGTAATCACAAAGGATGGTCCGCTATTGTGAAGAACAGTTGCGTAGAATGTGTATTGTATGTATGTATTGAATGTATTGTTTTAATACTGTATAATATGTACTTTAAAAATAATTTTATACATACAGTAGAACGTCGTTTATCCGAACGTTTATTATCCTGAGCGTCAAATATCCGAACCAAAGTCCGCATACGTTTTCGAACAGTGCAACGCTCAACAGTTATTTCCTGTGAGGCCAAAAGTGACGGGAAAACCCAAGGTGAGGGACATTTGGGGGATTTCAGCTGTGTGTGATTTGGTAAACATCTGCGCGGAATATTAGGTCAATTTGTTTCCGAGTGAGGGGGTGTATATGTGTTCTTTTGTTGAGTTTTGTGAGTTAATAAAACTCTCGACAATTCAAGCACTCACTATCAGGTAGCGTCCTGTAACAAACAGAGTGGAGCTTACGTGTTTTATGTTGTATTGTCTGTGCTTGACTCTCCTGTAACGTAAGCCTCTTTGATGACTATCGGAGTTGACTCCGATAACTCTGACAGAAGCTAAAGTGTGCCACTAAACAAACTACACAACATTTTCCTTCAAAATCATGTTGATGCAGACGTTTATCAAGATTCATTTATTCTAGAAAAATATTTTAATGAAGTTAGATTGAATGCTATAAAACAACAAAAAAATAAGATTTTTTCGTCAAAAAAAATTATTATTATGTATAGTACGTATTCTTTTAGTGCTTATTTTTAATCGATAAATATATTCTTTCAAAACAGGACTTTAACTTTTATATAATATTTATACTGTATACAATACGTACTTTTTAAAAGTACTTTTAAATAATTTTATACATATGTACGATTTTTGTTTTATTACATCGTTTCAAATTTAAATGTGTTAGAAAAATAATTTCTCTTCGTGTATTTTGTGAGTTTTTTCCTACCCTCTTGAAAATTCGAAGTTTTTCATTGGTCTCATCAACTTCGTATTATCAAGAGTCGACTATATATGCATGAATCAAACAACAAGGAATGAAACAAAAACATTCGCAACATTTTAATGAAACATAATAAAATTGTTTCAAATTCTTCTGTTTTTGATCATCAGCCATAAGCAGCTCTATCTTCCTTTTCCATGAAATAGTAGTAAGCGTTCCCCCTGAGATCTTTGCCATTTTATGCGTGTTAAATATTCTTTTAAAATAAATTTTTAAAAAAGGCGAACCACAAACTCACTGATTTTTACTTACACTGCGATGTAATCACCACTAAATTCCGGAGCAAATTGATGTGAAATCAAATGTTTATTTGTGGTGTTTGAAGGAATGGAGGATTAAAGTAGATTAGATAAATATAAATTGGCTTGTCACAGGCCATTCCTAGGGTATTTCAAAGCAAAGTCAGTCTTCTTTCTACGAAACATGCGAAACTACCTATATTTCATTTCATACCCCTCGAAAATATCACCTGCACCTCTGCAGTTTTCCGTATATTATTCATTTCCAAAGGAAATATCTTTTCGTGTTAACTGATTTTCGTTTCGTGGTAAAAGAAAAGCAATGTATGAAAATACACTGCTGGCCACCGTAAATGCAACACCCTGAAGGAAGCACGCAAATAGCATGAAATTTACAGCATGCATTAGTGGAGGTGAGAAATGCAAATGATTAGAATTTCAGCGCAGACACACATCACGCACGCCTGTGGCGTCACCTCAAAGCATTATTTAAGGCTTAGAGATTTCGACGATTTCATGTTCGGAAATTGTGTTTTTGTTGTGGGTTTTTCAAAAAACTATCAGTTATGTCTCGTAGAAAATAGCGATCAGCTTTTGATCAAGTATCCGAGTTTGACAGAGGAAGGAGAGTGGCCTACCGAGATTGTGGATTATTTTTCAGAGAAATCGGTAGTCGTGTTGGACGAAACCAAACAACTGTACTGCGGATATGTGACCGTTGGATGCAGGAGGGTACGACGGACCAACGTGGTCGATCGCATCCACCTCAGTGCACCACTTCACGTGAGGATAGGCAAATTGTGCACATGGCAGTGACGGATCGCTCAGTCACATCACGAACCATAGCACAGCACATTAAGTCTGTAACGCATCATTCAGTGTCTACGCGTACCATTCGACGCCGTTTACAGCAGAGTTGTCTGTTCGCAAGACGTCCATTGCTTGGTCTACCCTTGATGCAGAACCACAGACGTCTCCGCCGCCAATGGTGCGATGAAAGAAGGATGTGGGTGGCAGAATGGAATGAAGTGGTCTTTTCTGATGTGTCACGCATCTGTCTGCAACACCACGATGGTCGGATTCGAGTCTGGAGACACCGTGGAGAGAGGATGCTGAACAGCTGCGTTATGCACCAACACACTGGTCCTGCACCGGGTATTATGGTATGGGGCGGCATTGGATATCACTCTCGCACTCCTCTAGTACGCATTGCCGGTACTTTAAACAGCCAGCACTACATCTCTGAGGTGTTGGAGCCAGTTGTCCTTCCTTACCTTCAGCGCTTGGCCACAGCCATATTTCAACAGGATAATGCGCGACCACACGTGGCACGCATTGTCCAAAGGTTCTTCGTCAATCACCAGATTGAATTGCTTCCCTAGCCAGCTTGCTCTCCAGATCTTTCGCTGATAGAAAACATGTGGTCCATGGTTGCTCAACGATTGACCCAGATTACACCCCCAGCTGCCACACCAGATAAAATTTGGCAACTTGTGGAAGCTGCTTGGTCTGCTGTACCCCAAGAACACATCCAAAGTCTCTTTGAGTCAATGCCGAGGCGTGTGGCAGCGGTGATCTCCAACAATGGCGGCTACTCTGGCTACTGATTCTGGCAGGAACCACACTTCACAGAAGTCTATAAATTTAATCACTTGATACTTGTTCAACATGTTATCTACAAAATAAATTTTGTTGTGCTATCTCTTGTTTTTCTTGGTGTTGCATTTATGGTGGCCAGCAGTGTACATAGTAGACTGTCGGGAACATTGTAATATTTAGAGTTACCTGATATTTCGTCTTAAGCGTTTTCGCGTTAAACGTATTTCACTGTACATTTATATGGAAGAAATTTATAAAATATATCATAAACAAAAAGTAGAAAATAAAGAACATAACAAGAAATAACGTAATACAAATAAAAAAGAAAAACATGAAGATCGAATCTATAAAATACATATATATATATATATATTTATATAAATGAAATACAAAAAAGAACCTAGCGAGTCAAAAAGCAATTTCGGACTTAGGATCGAATAAGTGGGGTTAAACTAGTTTGAAGGCACCAACCTTACCCATTTGCAACTCGGTAGGAAAAACCAAAATAAAACAAATTGAAATACAAAGTTTAAAAATTCAAAGTATAAAAAAATTTCACAGAAAGTATGAGAAAACAACCGATTACGATTCAGCAAAAAGTTCTCCTAAAATGTTTAGGCAGAAAATTACTAAAAAAATTGCCCAATAAAAGGATTCTTCAACAAAGATTTTTCATAAGTTCTGCTCACAGAGCTTTTCCCAAGAGATCCAACAGTCTTGAATCCAATGGAAAGAATGAAATAGCTTAATGAATTATTTGCTATTTCAAATCCTATTTTTGGAATTACAATGTTCTATGGATTTCCGATTTTCAGTAAATTTCAGTTATGTTTCAAAGGATAAGTATATGCAGCTAGAGTTGAGGTTTCAAGTAATAATGAAGTAAAAATTACTATAAATAAGTGGAGAAATAATACAAAAAGAGGAGTTCAGTAAACTCAGAAGTCCACTATTCAGTAAGTATCACGAGGTTTGTCAGTGGCCGTGGTGGCCTAGTGGTCAAAGTCATGGACTCGTGGAAGGCGTGTTATGAGTTCGAGCCTAGGGCTACTGAACACCCGCCGTGTAGAGCGGGGCGCTGCACGTAAAATCTTTTAACTCTCAAACTTACTCCTATTAATATGATGTGGTTGTTTGGAAAGGGGGAAGCCAGCTCACACTGGTGTCGTCCTTGTGATTTGACCATAGTTCAAGTTTACATGGTCCATTGCCAATAGCCTTCGTTCTGCTTTGTTGTGTGGTATTATTATTCAGTAGAACGTCGTTTATTCGGAGCGTCAAATATCTGGACCAATTTTTTTGGGTCACCTACATGTACTGTAAATGAATAAGTTTTCCAACAGGGCAATGTTTAACAGTTGCTTCGCGTGAGGCCAAAAGGGACGGAAAAACCCAAGGTAAAGGGTATTTGGGGATTTTCAGTTGTGTGATTTGGTAAACATCTGCGCAGAATATTAGGTCAGTTTGTTTCAAAGTGAGAGGGTGTATACGTGATCTTTTGTTGTTGTTGAGTTATGAACTGCTATGGCTTCGAATTCAAAACGGAAGCGCAATGTCTTGAAAATAGAGACAAAATTTGAAGCATTGAACCGTCTCGCGAAGGGAGAATGTGTGGAACGTCCCGAACATAGTTTTATAATGTTGGAATGCCAACAATTTCTGACATAGAAATGATGAGAAACCCTTTTAAATTTTGCGTCAAAACTTGACCCAGAAGATGGTTCGAAGAAAAAGGAAAACGATGAGGGAAGCAAACGTTGTTGTTCTTGATCGCGCACTCCACTTGTGGTTTTCACAAAGAAGGAAACCTGGAGGGCATGCGATGCAGAAGACTGTGGATTTCAAATGCTAAATGATGACGAGATTGTGACTTCCGTGCAAAAAGAATCCGACCCTGTCGACGATGAAACGGATGAAGACGATGACAACAACAAAAACCAAAGTAGCAGGGGTCCATCAAATGCTGACACGTTTCTGCGCTACAGACAGCTATGGAGCGGTACGAACAACAACCGACTGTTGTACTACTCAACTACGGCTGTTCAAGAGAATTAGAGACTTTGCAGCGAAAAAATGAAGGTGTACAAAAGTACAGCCAAATGTAAATGATTATTTTCCACAATCAAGGTAAAATTGCGACATTTTGCACCTATTTTTTCTTTCTTCAAGCACGTTTCCCGCATGTGATGATTTTCAATATTCGTATAGTGTCCAGTTTCATATACTGCATGGATCGCATTAGGTTTTTGGTTATTAGAATGGTGACCGGTCCCAAATGATTCCGATAAACGACGTTCTACTGTAACTCACTCAAAATTTGCGTTAAATTGACAAAAAGATACTCGAACACAGCTAAGTAATGTTGTTTTATTCGATAAATGCATCTTTTCAGTTCTAAAAGTTATTTAAAGTTACCGAAACAGTTCAGAACTACAAGTTAACTTTGATTTTCAAGATTCAACGAATTTCCCTTCTTGGTCACGAGAATTACATAAAAATTTATAAAAAAAAGATCGGAACTACTTTTATTTATGATCACAATTTCAATAAACGCACTTTCTTGGCTCAAATATTCTAAAAAAATAAAGAATTTTAACATCTGATGCTCACACGATTCAATAATTATTTTCGATCAATGCATTTTCATAATTCTTGGAGTTGCTTAAAAATTGAGGGGGAAAAGCAGCAGAATATCAGAAATTCGAAATATCGAAACTATGCAGTTTGTAACTGAAAGAATAATATACAATTAAATGCATTTCCCTTAAGGTATCCAACTACCCTAAAATTGTGAATTTTGGCGAAAATGGGCAATTTTTTTTATTATTTAATTTTATAGGCCATCTTATTTTAGCTTTATAAAATTATTAAGTTTATTACTTTCCGTTCACTAGAACAAAAACTTCGTTTTAGTAAAAGCAGATGCCCATTACTTTAAAACGCGTTTTACTTGATATGTGTTTTTTTAAATGCTCAAACAGTGCCATATCAATTGCTAAAAAAGTTTTGAAAATAATTAACTGAAATTTTTTGTGTATGTTGTGTATAATAGTAGAAGTGTTTTAACCTTCAGATTTATCAATCACTGTTTTATTACAAAATTTACAGCCCCTTATGTTAATATAGTCATATTGTTTTTTTAAGCAATTTCATATAATAACAAAGATAAAGTGCTGTAGTTTTTGTAAAATTTAAAATTTTCTTTTTCTCTTCTTAATTTTAGCATATTTTTCTTAAAATGTACTAAAGAAATCTAAAACCATCAAAAAAATCCCCATATCTCCTTTTTTTCGAAATAAAGTTGCCGCAAGTAGTCGGATACCTTAACTGAAATATATGATGGGAAGTTTTGTACAATGTAGTAATGTCTGTGATGTTTTAATAAAAAGATGACACACACACAAATCCAGTCTCTGTTAATATCATTGAACGGCGCCTACAGTATTCTGAAACGTATCATGATCTTATTTCTCCAAACGGATGTATCACGAATCATTTCTTGGTACTGCTTCGAGGGCGGATATACGAATAGAAGGTCAGTTAACAAATCCTTGATACATATTTTTTTTCTTATTAGTAAAAGATTGAATGGCTACCAATCCCTACACAATAAATGATGTGAAAAATGTAATTACTCACAGAAAGTATTTCTGGAATCTCCTTTGACATAATACATCTATAAAAACATTCAAAGGACTGTCCGTATGGGTTTCGAGAAATGTTGCGAAAAATTCACACATCTTTAAACTGGAAGATTTGTAAAAATCTTTTTATTCACCAGTTATTTAAAAGAACTTAGGCAAGTTGTGATTTCATGTTAAATATCAGGGTGGAAGGAAGTTCGAACTAATGTAGAAAAACACACAACGTAATGCAGTGGCGTAACGTATACCCCCGCATTGGGGAGGTCCAAGATTCTAAGGATCCCAAGGCCTGATTGATGCCAAATACGTAACCATTGTAAGATCCTACTTGGAGCACAAAACCTGACTTTGCAGGGAGGCCCTCCTTTACGCCACTGGGGTCCAGGGTTCTAGGGGGCCCGAAATCTGACTGACGCCAAATACTTACCCTTTCGGAGATCCGACTTGGGGCTTAAAAACTTGACTTTGCAGGGGGGCCCTAATAGCCTCCGTTATGCCACTGGGGTTCAGAATTCTAGGATGCCCATTGGATATGTAGAACCAGAAGCGGAAAGCAGATTACATGTAATTTTTTCTCTTCAAACAATTAAATCTTTCCGGCACTAGCATTCAATAATTTACAAAATATAACTGTAAATTTATCTTTGGAGTTATCTTCCAGATTTTTTAGTAATTCCGTAAATATTCGTAATTCGGATGATGTTTGTCAAATAAGATCCATTACAAATTTATTAACTTTCTCCACCCAAATTTTTGACAAACTTGTAGAGTAGTGCAGAGTGCCACTGAGAATTGTACCACGTGCCATATCTGGCACGTGTGCCATAGGGTTGCCGACCTCTGGACTAGAACATTGCATCCATCTCGTTAGGCAAAATATTTTTCCGTGGACCTCCACAGTAACGAATTTTTCATCAACCGATTTTAAATTTTGTTAAGAAAGCTATTGACGTTGGCAACTGTTGAAGGTTTCTCAATCGAATGTAAATTCAATTAAACGAATTCTGTGTTTTTGGTTTGAAAATAATTTCAGCTTGATTATCTCGCTAAAGTTGCACTTCTATTTTATGCATTACGGTAGAACGTCGTTTATCCGAACGTTTATTATCCGAAACGTCAAATATTCAAACCAGTTTTTTTGTCAACTAAATGTACTGTATTTGAATACGTTTTCGAACAGTGCAACGCTCAACAGTTGTTTCACGTGAAGCCAACAGTGACATGAAAACCCAAGGGGAAGGATAATTTGGGAATTTCAGTTGTGTGATTTGGTAAACATCTTCGTGGAATGTTAGGTCAGTTTGTTTCCAAGAGAGGGGGTGTATACGTGCCCTTTGTTGAGTTGTGAACTGCTATGGCTTCGAATTCAAAACAGAAACGCAACGTCTTGAACATTGAGACAAAACTTGAAATATTGAGCCGTTTCGCGAAAGGAGAAAGTGGAGTGATGCAGAAGACTGTGGATTTCAAATGCTAAATGATGAGGAGATTGTGTCTTCTATGCAAGAAGAACCCCACCCTGTCGACGATGAAACGGATGAAGACGAGAACAACAACAACGAAAGTAGCAAAAATTCCTTAAATGCTGACGCTTTTACTGCGTTAGAGACAGCTATGGAGTGGTACGAGCAACAGAGTGCTGTCCTACTCAACTACTGCTGCTCAAGAGAATCAGAGACCTTGCAGTGAAAAACGAAGGTGTACAATGGTACAGCGAAAAATAATTTATTATTTTTCACAATGAAGGTAAAATTACGACATTTTGCTTTTTCTTCAAGCCCGTTTCCCACATGTGATGATTTTCAATATTCGTATAGTGTCCGGTTTCATATACTGCATGGATCGCATTCGGTTATTCGAACAATCGCGTATCCGAACAGTGTACGGTCCCAATTGGTTCGGATAAACGACATTCTACTGTATTAATGCTAAAAAAAGTAATTTAATTCGGGGAAAATGTTGGATGACTGTAAATGAAAGACGACTTGCCGTGTGCATTTGTTCTGTCTTCTATGCCGTATGACATTGGCCGATATTTTTATAAACCATTTGAATTTGGAACACTATGTCTGAATCTTGTTAGAAAAAAAAAGAAAAACAATCAAGTGGTGTGTCTTTGGCGTAACAAATACCTCAGTATCTAATTTTGTGTATTTTAATAACCAAAAAAATGTCACCAAAGAATTGTTCTTGTTTCTCATGGAATCATTATCCACTGAAACCACAGATGTCGCATAAAAAAAAAGGAGGAAGAAGAAGAATCTGTGACCCACCCTGGCGTTGTCTTCGGGCAAGTCCTTTTAGATCTTCTTGATTGGAAGCTATGATAAAGCCCCAACCATATGGTGATGTTCAATGGAAATGTATACTTATTTCCTTTTTGTCGTGACGTCACAAAGGCAGCGAACGTCACCAACCCATCCCACCGGTTCCTTACATTCTACTTCCACTTAATTCTCACTTCTTCATTTCATTTCTTTTTCTTTCTCATGTTGATAGAAATCTCTTTTTTTTTCACGCCCTAACAAGAAGGTCAAGTTGTAGTAACGTTACGCTGGCGTGACGTCAGCAGACGCTAGCGTTATGTGGTGGGACACTTTTCTCTTTTGATTTTTGATTTTTTGCGTTAATTGAGCAGCGTGAATGTCGCACCGCCGTCACTGTCCTGCTGTGACACGACGCACGTTTCAGGAGAGATTATTAAGGTGTATACACACACACACAGAACAAGAAGGCCTTTCAATCTTCACACTGCAAGTCTTTGATCCTGGCGGGGTGACGGCAGTCTTACGTCAAGGGTGGAATCGAGATTTCGGTCGTAAGGTGGCCGGGGCTGAAGGACGTTTGCATAGTCTGTGAAAATATGCAAGTTTATTTTGAATTAGCTTCGCACTAGAATTACACAACAGGTTATTGGTAATGGTTGGCTTTATTCTAAGACACGGTCGATGACGGAAGCGACACCTGAACCTTACCTCACTCCCTGAACTGAACTGTACATTTTGGAATGATTCAATTATTCTAAGGAGGATTTTGCTTTGGAGAAATTCTAACTCATGATGACAGTCTCTGAAGTTTTAATTATTCAAATTTAATCCTTTAGTCATATTTTGAATAAAAGTAAACACACATGAATTGCTGAAATATACAGCAAAATCAGAAGAATTCTAATATGAATATTTTTCATTATAAATGTAAGTAATTCGCTTATAAATACGAATTCCTTTCGCCTGAATATCAATTATAGACTTTCGTTAAGAGAGCAGCATTAACAACAATGTATTATTCGAGACTTTTTGACGATAATATTAAAAATTTTGTTCTTAAGATATATATATCCCAAAACATGCCCCAACTTTTTTTAAATGGAAATATAGGGATTTATTTTTATTTATTTATTTTTTTGGTGGTTTTTAGGTTTCTTTAGAACATTTTAAGAAAAATATGCTAAAATTAAGAAGAGGAAAAAGAAATTACTACTAAAATAGATAAAATGGGTAAAAATGTACAAAAAATAACATAAATGCGGCCCACTCTGTGTACTAAGAGTTTATAAGAAAATTTTCAATCTTTCCTTACTGCATCATGGACCACCCATCCCCCCCTTTAGTAAACTGGTATAGAAAATTAATGAAATCGCGTTTGCAATTACAGTATAGTATGCATTATCACTTGTTAGTTATCATGTTTTTCATCGCTTATCGCCTTATTGTCTTTGACTTTTAGGCACCCTAATTCTTAGTTTATTCACTGCCATTCTACAACAAAAGTTTTCTTCGAGCTTTAATCATTGCAAAACCATTAATGACATAATTGTAATATAAAAATATCCTTAAAAATATTTCAAGCAATTAGAAATGTGTCCCTTTATTTGATTGCATAACAACATCAAACTGTTAAGCTTTTCTTTTTCCATAGTAAATCTTATTTCAGTCTTCTCTCTCTCTAAAGGGCAGAAATTCTTCTCTTCACTAAGGGGTGGTATGCTAGTCATGATTGCTATTTTTTGCTTTTCCCACCCTCTAATTTTTTTGCGCCCCCAAATCTACTGCGCCCTAGGCACGTGCCTAAGCACTTAAGCAGCCACTTATTAATCTCGGATAAAAATTATGCATCCAATAACTATTTTAGGATATAAAAATATATTCTAATGTTATATTAAAGTAAGTTATAATATTAATATTTTACCATGTTTTTATATTAACTTGCTTTCTTGTCTGTCCGGGTAGAATTTTGTAATTGATTTTAAACTAACATCCCGATGAGCTAGAGACTTGCAATTTTGGCCATAGATCAGATGGGGATGACAATGCATGAAAATGTGAAAAAAAAGAAGTTCTAGTCTCGAACCTGGGTCCCCGAAGTGGCGGACCCTGATCTCGACAGGGGCCAAGTAACTCCGGAACATACACGAATTTATACGAACAAAGACCCCCTGTTGATAGTATAAGTTGAGTTACGTCTACGTATTCAATTTCGTGACTCTGGGGTCAAAGAAGGGCCACCAGGTTACCATATTTTTTTATTAACTCGCTTCCTTGTATGTCTGTCCGGGTGGAATTTTGTAATTGATCTTAAACTAACTTCCCGATGAGCTAGAGACTTGAAATTTGGATTAATCTTAGAAGTGGATAACAATGCATGAAAATGGTTATAAAAACATGGTACATAAAAAAAAATTTTTATTAAGAAAATTATTATTTTTTTTGTCGTTGTTTTGAGTAATATAAAGTCAATTCAAGTTTTGTTACAAGGAGTCATAAAAATTAAACATAAATTTTAAAAAACAATGCTCTTCAAAATGTTTTTAAAACGCCCCTATCTTAATTTTGATACAAAATTTCAAATCTTGTTCTTATTTAAAAAGACAAAAACAAACACACAAAAACTTAATTCTTTAATTCCCTCCTTCTATCGTAACTAGAAAATATCTGATTTTTAAGAAAATTTCCTTAAAAATATTTCAAGCAATTATAGAAATGTCCCTTTATTTTTAATTTAGGATTGAGCGAAAAAATTAATAAAGGTCGTTGCAAATATTTGGATGATTTAATATCGGAAAACAAGGGGGTTTTTTTAAAAAAAAGAAAAAAAGAAAAAGAACGTCAACTCTTATTCCAAGACAAAGTCAAGCAATGACTGGTATATTTAGCATATTATCATTTATACATATCTATCACAGAAATAAATGAAGACATTAGATAGATGAAGACGAATGAAAAGCTGACAAATGATACAGAGATGAAAAGATAGCGGAAACTCAAATTACAGACCCATTTCTTGGTATAAAATATTCGTCTTCGATTACAGACAATGGGTTGTCAAAAATGGACTGCTAGTAAAAGCAGATACAGACAGAAGTACGCCATTTTTTTCGTTTCTTTCTCAGAAAAAAAAAGCATACATCCGGATTAAAATTACTAAAAATTTTAATCATTATTTTTTAAAAAGCACAATTTTTTAAAAAATTTATTAATAAATCAAAATTTTTTCTCAATGTCCTGGTTTAACAAGTTTTTTGTATTGCTGTGCAATTCCCCCCCCCCCCAAAACTAACGAAACTGTTATTTTTCAATAGAAATCAGTCAATGGATATTACAGTAGGACGTCGTTTATCCGATTCAATTGGGACCGGATACCGTTCCGATACGCGATTGTTCATATAACCGAAAACCGAATGTGATCCATGCAGTACTCGATACATTCGGACACTATACGAATAGTGAAAATCATCACATGCGGGAAACGTGTTTGATGAAAAAGCCAAATAGGTGCAAAATGTCGCAATTTTATCCTCATTGTGAAAAATAATCAATTATTTTTCGCTGTACCATTGTACACCTTCGTGGTTTCGCTACAAAGTCTCTGATTCTCTTGAGCAGCAGCAGTTGAGTAGGACAGCACTCTGATTGTTGTTCACACCATTCCGTAGCTGTCTCTAATGCAGGAAACGCGTCAGAATTTGCTACTTTCGTTGTTGTTGTCCTCGTCTTCATCCGTTTCATCGTCGACAGGGTCGGATTCTGCTTGCACGAAAGTCAAAATCTCGCCATCATTTAGCATTTGAAATCCATTGTCTTCTGCATCACATGCCATCTAGGTTTCTGCATCAACAAAAGAGCACGTGTACACCCCCTCACTTGGAAACAAACTGACCTAAAATTCCGCGCAGATGTTTACCAAATCACACAACTAATATTCCCCAAATATCCCTCACCTTGAGTTTTCCCGTCACTTTTTGGCCTCACGCAAAACAACTGTTGAGCATTGCACTGTTCGAAAACGTATCCGGACCAAAGTCCGGATATATTTGACGCTCCGGATAATAAACTTTGGGATAAATGACATTATACTGTATTTTGAGGTGCAATAACTATCGGATGCAACTGTATTATGCAACAGTATTTCATAAACATCATATTATATTATACCGCAACAAGTAATCGGGGACGTTTTAAGGCATGGACTGACTGAACCTCATGCAGGATTGGGTGGGGGAGAAGACATGTATTTTTCTCGATTCGGCCGCAGTAAGATCATGAACCATCTAACTTTTATCGTCAATTTTTCAGACATAGTCTGCGAAAAGCTTGGAATTTCGAACAAAAATGCCAACTGACAACAGTAGCAAGAGTACATGTCATGTCCCTTGTCCATATCAGGCCTAGACTACCACCATACACTATCATTGTTCATTTATTAGGAAAAAAAGCTATCGATCGAATCGCTTTGTGTCTGTAAGATTGTAAGTGACGCCCATTCATTTGTTACGGGTTATCGTCTGTACGAGTATTTGACAACCATACGCTACAACTGTATACTTTAAAAACTCTCAGACGAAGCATACTTTTCGTAGTAGCTCAGGGCTTCTCAAACTTTCTGTATTTGCGACCCCATACTCAATCCTAATTTTCATCGCCCCCCATATAAAATAGTAATGTATAGAATTCAATAATACTATACTTTGACGCTAAAGCTACAATAGGACTTCAACCTTTTAAGTACAACCGGCGTATAAAAACGTCTCGCTCAGCCAAAGCGTTAATTGACCCGGACGTATATATACGTCTTTCCTATTCTTTTTTGCGCATTGCTGTGCATAAAATTATTCCGAAGGCTTTGAAATGCAATAAAAGGACCTTGACAGTGTTTGCTGATGATTTACTTATTTCAGAGAATTCGCTTATTTATATTTCTCCCCCCCCCCACATCAAACACGCGAGCCTAAGTAGAAAAAGATGGCATTGGGGAGTGAATCGCGTAAAATTTAATGGACAGTTGATGTATTAATTATAAACCGCACAAATTATCAATATAAGTGTTAATTTTTGTAATAATTTAAAACATGACAAGCCCATGGAATCACTGGTAATCATTAAACTTGTTCAAAAATTAGTATTGTTAAATTAATTATCAAATACATTGTACACTACTGACATATTTATAAATGTAATATCAGTGTAAATGTGTATTTCATTTTTATTAGAATGTATTTTGTTTGTTTACTTCAGTAAAAATTAATAATTTTTTAAAATAAACTTATGTTTTGGACTTTTCAATATACTCGCACCCTCCTCCTCCCTCGTAGATTTATCACGCCCCCTGGAGGGGGTACACCCCCACAGTTTGAGAAACGCTGTAGTAGCTCAATCTTAAAAACGCAAGCATCATATTTCTATAAGACATGGCAGAAATATTAAATATAAAATTTTGTTAAATAAACAATGCCATTTTCCGAACGTCTTGAAACTGTCATTCCTTTAAAGAACAACCTTTGGCTAATAAAATTTACTTCTGAATTTTAGATACATGCTTTTTTTAATATTTTAGCACAAGTCAAAGAATAATCAGTTGTTCTTTTAAAAATTTACGCAGCTGATGTTTTTACATGTAACATGCTTAAGGAAGTGCATAGTTGCCTTGTGAAATTTCTTTGTAAATTGGAGGATTAAGAGTCCCTTACGAAAGAGAATGGAAAAGTCTATCATTTGAAGTTGTTCGGGCTTATAGTTGTTTTGTGAAACTTTACGTTTATTTTTTCTAGTAATTAGGGGTTTGGATACCGCCGTATCAATCATATGGGGCGCCCAAGCTACAGGGGCCCCAACACGTGTAAGCGAAAAATCGAAAACTTTTAAGAGGTTCAGATGAGGGCCCCCAAGGAATCTTCGATACAGGGCCCCACTCAGGACTAGATACGCCAGTGCTAATAAGATTATCGCTAATGAATGGACAGTGATCTATTTTAAGGAATTTACTCTTGAATGGAAAAATTCGTTTCATAAAAATTCTAGTAATGAAGATTATAATATTGAAAAAAAAATTTTTACATAAAATTATAGTTGATGAATAAGACAATCGTTTCATTTTTATTTAATTTTCTTTTTCAATTCATTTTATTAGCTCAAACTCTCTTTATATTTATATATATATTGTTACGAATTTTGTATCAAATAATGTAAATAATTTGTATTTGGATGTGCAATGTATTTATATTACTCTATGCTATATTTATTTCATGTTAAAATTGTAATATTCACAAGCAACGCCGTCCCTTACCATATAATTGCGATTCAATGGGAACTTGGCGAAATATTGGCGATAGAGTCAAGTTGGCAACCATATTGGCGAGTTCGGGACCCTCTAGATTCTTCTAGAAATTAGTGCAGAAATCCACTAATTTCACGATCTATGACGCGAGCACATTTTTCTCGAAGTTTCAACCATGGCTATAAATAGAGCTATACGCACCGTAACAGTCAGTCTGGTTTTGAGTAGCGATTAGTGAAAGTGCTCGTCTGTGCTGGTGAATAAGCTTATATATACGTGTATTTTTAGATACTGATAATTGTGTCTAAGTGCTGTGGAAGGCGTGAAATCCTTCTGATATTTATTCTGCGAATTTTGCTGTTCAATCCTGTGTTTCAAGGATTGATTTTCGACAATAAATTATCATCGCTGTTAAAGAACTGTCTTGTTGTTTACTACTGATTTTGCATAAATTCAAATTTTCAATCCTTAATAAAATTCTTTCTATTCATCCAATCAAGTTCAAATAAATTTTTTAAAACTTGTAGTGGATGACATTCGATGTTAATATACTTTATTCAAATATTAATTCGTTAATTACGGGTTAACTAATTAAATTAAATTAAATTAATTAACGGTTTTCGACGTCAACTTAGATTCGTCTCCACTATTGCAACAATGTAACTGTTAAAACAATGACAAAAGTTGGGGTCGAAAACCGGTTTTTAAGCCAAACCGGGTGCGCATTATAACAACAATGCAGACAAATTATGCTCTTTTTTCAATTCCTACATACTATTAGTTCCTTCTCTCCATATATAAATATCCATATATAATTCTCTCCATATATCCTTGTTCAAATTTTCAATCGTTAATAAAATACTTTCTATTCATGCATTCAAAGTAGGAATTGATTTCAAATTTTTTTTTATATTACTTGTTTTGCTTTAAAAAAACTGTTGCAGATAGATCAGAAATTATTTTAAAGTACATTCACTGTTAAATGGAGTATTGGTTATTAGAGGAACATTTATAAAAAAAAAAGGCTTCTTCTTCTGACAGTTCTTGTGTTTATTACTTTTAAATCTCAAAATTTCTAGTGTTCTAGAAATTTTTAAATAGATTATAAATTAAAATTTCTTTGCATGAAATTTTTCAAGACAGAATTGAATCCTGTTTCTCCTATCCGTGAAAATATGGAAATAAATGAAATATGGCATGAAAAAGAAATTCAAGATTGGTTTTGTTCTTGCATTAAGGTTTCCGACTACCCTAAAATTGTGAATTTTGCCAAAAATTGACAAATTTCTTTAGGATTTTATTTTATATGCCCTCTTATTAGCTTTATAAAAATACCAAGTTTATTATTTTCCATTCACTAGAACAAAAAATACAAGTGTTTTAGTAAAAGCAGATGCCATTACTTTAAGCAAGATGTCGTACTTTTAAATGCGTTTGACTCGAAATGTGTTTTTTTGAAAATGCTCAAGCAGAGGGCCAGCGATTCCTCAAAAAGTTTTGAAAATAATTAACTGAAATTTTTTATGTATGTTCTGTGCAATAGTAAATGTGTTTTAACCTTCAGATTTATTAATTTTTTACAAAATTTACAGTCCCTTATGTGAATATAATTTTTTTAAGCAATTACATGTAATAACAAAGATAAATTGCTCAAGTTTTTGCAAAAATTAAAATATCTCTTATCCTGAAGGTTACTGCAAAAATGAATAACATAGCAAAACATAAAAATTGAAAATCTGTTCATGACCTATTGGTACAGAATGGGCCCCGTTTATGTTATATTTTGTCAATTTTTACCCACTTTAGCAATAATAATTTCTTTTTCCTTATTTTTAGCATATTTTTCTTAAAATGTAGTAAACAAATCTAAAAGCAACCAAAACTCCCCTTATCTCCATTTTTTTTTTAAAAAAAGTTGTCGCAAGTAGTCGGATACCTTAATAACTTCAATGTAAATAATAGCCGAGACATAATTAAAGTTAACAATTAAATTAACCAATATGAAGCTAACATAATAAGTATCAAACGTCAAACTACTCATACAGCACCTGAGGAGCAGCAGTCGGAACCTTTTGACTTCACAGTGTGAAGAAAATGTTTAAGGTATCCGACAACTTTTTTTTAAAAAAAACGGCCCATTCTGCACCAAAGGTTTATAAACAAATTTTCAGTTTTTTCAATCTAATGTGTTGCTATATTATTCAATTTTGAAATGACCTTCATGATAAGAGATATTTTCTTTTTTTACAGAAACTAGAGAACTTTATCTCGGTTACTATATGAAAATGCTTAAAAAGACAGTGATTATATTCACATAAGGGACTGTAAATTTTGTAATAAAACATTGAATGATAAATCTGAAGGTCAAAACAATTCTACTGTTCTACAGAACTTACAGAAAAATTTCAGTTAATTATGTTCAAAACTTTTTGAGCCATCGCTGACCCCGTTTGATTATTTTCAAAAAATCACATTTCGAGTAAACCGCGTTTTAAACTATGACATCTTGCTTCAAGTAATGGCATCTGCTTTTACTAAAACACTTATAGTTTTGGTTCTAGTAAACGAAAAAGGATAAACATGGTATTTTTATAAAGCTAATAAGATGGCCCATAAAATAAAATCATAAAAAAATTTGTAAATTTTTGGCAAAATTCACAGTTTTAGGGTAGTCGGATACCTTAAAGCTATAACATTAATCGACTTTCACAAATTTTTGTTAGCTGACAAAATTCGCATTATAGAGAAATCTGCGGAGAAATTGTACTTTTTTTTTGTCAATTATAATTGACAGCAAAAATTTTCTTCAATGAAGATCAAGTAGAGTAAATATAAATGCGACATCAGTTTGCAGTCTGTGATAATATTCTGACTAGCAATCTCACTCCTCATTTCAAGAAAATTGAGATGCTCATTAATCTGATTCTAAAATTAAATGTGCTTGTGTGCAGCTGTAGATGATATGAAATTAGTACAATAAATGTATTGAATAAAACTGGCTACATTTTATCAAACCTAAAGATTTTTATATGGTACAATTTTTACATGCAAAGTTAAATAAAGAACGATATCATTTTGAGGTGCTTCCTCTGGTATCTTCCACTTCCACGATGTGGCTCTGGAGCAGCGATAATCAACATGCGGCCCTTTTTAAGTAACCCATTGCTCTGAGAAATTCATTTACAATAGAACGTCGTTTACCCGAACGTTTATTATCCGGAGCGCCAAATATCCGGAACAAAGTCCTCATACGTTTTCGAACAGTCCAATGCTCAACAGTTGTTTCGCATGAGGCAAAAAGTGACGGGAAAACCCAAGATGAAGGATATTTAGGGAATTTCAGTTGTGTGATTTGGTAAACATCTGCGTGGAATATTAGGTCAGTTTGTTTCCAAGTAAGAGGGTATATACATGCTCTTTTGTTCAGTTTTGTTGGTGTAGAAACCTGGATGACATACGATGCAGAAGACTGTGGATTTCAAATGCTAAAAGATGACAACATTGTGACTTCCATGCAAGAAAAATCCGACCCTGCCGACGATGAAACGGATGAAGACGAGGACAACAACGAAAGTATCAAGGATCCATCAAATGCTGGACGCGTTTTGTGCGTTAGAGATAGCTATGAAGTGGTACGAACAACAATCAGAATACAGTCCTAATCAACTACTGCTGCTTGAGAGAATCAGAGACCTTGCAGCGAAAAAACGAAGGTATACATTGGCACAGAAAAAATAAGTGATTATTTTCCACAATAAAGGTAAAATTGCGACATTTTGCTTCTTCAAGCACGTTTCCCGCATGTGATGATTTTCAATATTCGTATAGTGTCCGGTTTCATATACTGCATGGATCGCATTCGGTTTTTGGTTATCCGAACGGTGTCCGGTCCCAATTGATCGGATAAACGACGTTCTACTGTAATTTATGAAAATTTGGTGGGAAATTCTTTTTTAAAAAACCAATTTTGTTTTTTGTTGTTGTATGGCTGCGAATTGATATTTTTTTTCTGATTAGTGATAATAGACAACAGTGGAGTAGTGACCATTTTATGAGTTTAACTAATTTTTAACTATCTTTCACGTGAAAAATATTCGAAAAAAATAGATTGTTTCAAGAAGATTGGGAAATTGACTATTTTGAAGTGAAAAACAAGCATGGCTTAGTGATTGTTTTATTTTTCACTAAAGTGTATTTAAAAAAATACCACTACACAGGAATCGTTCAACGACACTTTTCTCGAAAATCTCTTTCAAGAGATGATAAATAGGCTTTCTTAAATATCTTTACAACAGCAAAAACATGTTTTGTCAGCGGTAATGTCACAGTGATAACAAAGGCACCCTATTAAATAATTTTCTATGTTATCTTAATCTTAATGTACTTCTCCCCCCCCCCTCCATTAATCCTCATGTTGTGGCCCGCGTAGAATAGACATCATATGTATATGCCGCCCGCGTGAAATAGCTAACATACGTATGCGGTCCGGCAGAAAAAAAGATTGAATATCCCTGTCCTAGAGCCAAAACAATTGCCCACCCTTAATTTATATTATATGCATGCTAATGAAAAGTTTTCTGTCAATTATAATACTTCAATACGCACCGAAGTGTTTTGAGTATTTCATACTATGTGATCATCAAATACATTTTAAAAGAGCAGAAACAGACACACTGTTGTTTATACATATATCTATTTATTCATGTGAAAAGACAATGAATGACATATAGAGACAAGTTAGTATTCAAGCAGGAAATGGAACAGGTATATTTCTATTGTTTACATAAACAGCATCAAATACAGAGGTGATCTCAACAATTCAAAATGGCGATGTAATTGCATTGAAGGCGGGAAAAAAGGTGTTGCTAACATTCTTTAATGAACATTTACGATAGAAAAAAAACTAGTCTCACCACAAATACATACTTCAACTAGGCTATTAAAAGAGTTTTCGCTATTATTAAGATTATAAAAATTCCGTGGAATATTACGACGTATAAGGTTTCAAAACGAACAATTTTGAGTAATAGGAAGTGCGGCGTAGTTAATTACAAAGAAAATTTGGCAACATGCGGAAAGATTTAAAATTCTTATGACTAAACATATTTTCAAGGTATGTAAATAATGGATACGTAACGTTAGATTAATATATTCAGATTTTGAATGTTTATGGTTTTAAAGTCCCTGAAATTTGATGATTACAGTAAACAGTAATATTTATTAAAGGTTTTTTTTTTATTTTAAATTATTATTTGAGACGTGTATTTTTCTAACTTTTAGTAAAAACTTACAGATTATGAAAGACGCCTATCTTTAAAATAATTGACTAATTTTAAAACGTCAAAAATTACAGATAATTTATGGAACTTTTCCGTTTCGCCGGCGCAGTTGATAAAAGTCGCCAAAAATGATACAATCGAAGCCAAACGGAATATTCCCATTCGTAACCTTTTACCACCACATCTTCAAAATAAATCGTGGTCTTTTCTTATCAACAACATCTTTTTCATAAAAAAAAAAAAATGGATGAAAAAACAATGAGAATTACTATTTATTAAGTGCATATTGTATGTTGTCGCCAATAAGGCCAACTTGGCAAGATTTGCGCTAGCGAAACGGGAAGGTACCTAATTTATCTATGCACGAATTCTTTATATTTTAAAATACTAATTACTTTTATATACTTATATTCTCAGTTAAGACTAGAATAATTTAGCATATAAATGCAGTCAAAATACAAAAACTTTTGTATAATAATTTTACTGAAACGAACAGCTTTTTTAATTTTTAGACAACTCAGACTACAGTGATATCTGATTAAAAAATATCAAAACATCAAAGTGTTAAATATTTTTTGATAAAATTTTAGTACTTTCTCAATTGCATTTTTTGCAGTTAAACACATACATCACTTTGTACTTAATTATATTACACTATACTGAAGACTACAAACTAATAAGTATTTGGCAATATTTATAATAATTTGTACTAATATACGCAGAATACCTAACACTTAGAAAGACAATAAATATTAAGCACAGGTATAGGAAACGTGCTATATTTTTTTGTTTAAAAATAAAAGCACATAAGAGAACCGGGAAAACACTAGGTTTGAATATGTACAATAAAATTTACAAATGAGTATTTCTCGTAATTTCTCTTCTTTTCATCGACACTTTTCCTTCAAGACATACAAAAAATTAAATACTCTTCTAATTTACAAATAAATGAAATAATGATTGCGTATGACCTGATTTTGCAGGTCTCAGCAGATTTTTTCAAAAGAAAAAAAAATCTCTGAAACTGCAAAACCAGCGATAATAAGAATCAGTATATAAGATACTGGAGGAATTTTTAGTACTGGATGTGTTTATAATGCTTAGAGTATTTCCAGAAGTGATAAGCACTTTAATAACAATAATTTCAAACGAAAATTAATTTCTTTTTATGAGAGTTTTTTTGTAAAGTTGTATGAAAAAATAACTAAAATTTTTTGCTTAAAGAATCAGCAATTTCGTAATTCAAAAACATATAAAAAACTTTTTTTTGGTACTTACGTATTATCGCAACAATCGCCAACTTTATTCATAATTCGCCAAGTTGGCAACCCCGATTTCCTATGCGTCATAAGCGCTGAATTGGTATTAATTTGCTTCGTTTTATGTAATGTCGCCAATAGGTTACGATAATACGTAAGTACCCCTTTTTTCATACAAACATGATAACAGTATTCACTCATTATTATTATTATTATTATTTTTTGCTAGCAATTCCTTTCACTCCATTATAAACAATTCCAGTGTTAAAGACAGTAAAAAAAACATACAGTAACAAAAATATTTTTACAAGTCCATGAAACATAAAAGAATATAAATTAATCAGCAATCGACTTAAAAAATATCGAATGACTTTTATCACAGGTATAAAAAACATTTTCGAAACTTAAGTTTCCTTCTTCGGAGCACATCAACTCATCTTTTTCATCAATGTGTGCCATTTTTAAGTCTGTACTTAAGCACACGTATCAACTGCTGCTTTTCAGTGCAGAATTGCGTCCACTGAATGCAAGATTGACCAATACATTACGGTAAATTGAATAATGTCCAAACAGTACATATGGTGAAACGAAGGGAAATATAGGAAAAAATAGAAGGCTTGTTCACTTCGGGGCAAATATGTTGTGAAAAAAGCTTGCAGTGAGATGAAAGTTTTCTGATGACTAAATTCAAATACGTCCTGAAAAGAAAAAAAGAATAACATTAAGAATTTTATATTAACCATGGCAATTTTAAACACCATAGCATTTATAAACTCAAAAAAAAAAAAAAAAAAATTAAGTGTGTGTGAATCAAACAATAATAATAAAAATAAATCATTTTTAGAGGATTGTATAAATCGACTATGACGAGTAGTATTTTGGATCCACTTCACCAATAAAGAGGAATAGTTCATTACATCGTAGGGAGAAGTGGAGAACACTTATTAATATTCAAAAGCTATGAAACTGAATAAAGGAAAAAAAATTTATTCATTATTCAAAAGGGTATTTTTTGAATAGTTCTAAGACTCAAGTGAAAAATACTCTAAACAATGCAATGCGGCTATTTACTAAGCCATAAATACGTTAAGTTCACATGCATTCAAACAAAAATAGATCTGTCAAATACCGCGTGGTTGATCTATACAACATGAAAAACTATTTAAAAATTTTTTGAATAAAATAATTAAAGAGAAATGCTGTAGAGATGTTGACATTATAAAAGTATAAAAAATTCTAATGAAATAAATAAAAAAAAACAAAAAAAAACTTACAAAAGATACAAAAATCTATTATTATAAATACCTAAATATAAATATTTCAGAAATTGAAATATTACACAAACTCAAATTGTTATTAAGACACAAAATAAGAAAAAAAATAAGTGTAAAGATATTTCAACAGCTTTGGTAGCAAAATAAAAAAGGTGACTGAAATTAATTTTCGTGCAATTCTCTTTCAAACAAGCAAGTGTTTTATTCGAAATTTTTTCAACACAATTTTAAATTCAATGCATAACAATTATTAACAACTGTGTATAATTTTCAAATTATCTAATAATTCAGAACTAGATTTTATAAAGCATTTACCAACTGATTTTATATAATTAAATACTGATTAAATATTCAGAAATTTATGAATTCTTTAATTGTTTTTTTAATCATAGTTCGATTATAATTGATCATTCATTCCATAATCAATTAAATTCAATATTATGAAAAACTGAGAATTCTCTAGTCTTTGAATACTGGAGGTTCCATCTCAACTGCAACCATCATCATTTGAATATGGTTTAAAATTACGAAAATTGTTGCCAATAGCTCTCGCGTGGCCTCGAAGTGTGAGGTTAATAGAACAATTAATTAATAAATCTCTTGAATTTTTAAAATAAATCACAAAATAATCAACTGTTCATATACTTTATCAATCAGCTATTTATAATTCTTCTTCAACAATCAGTTGCGTAGTTTAAAAGATCAACCCAGAGAAAATATTTAGAAGTTCCTAAGGGAAACTATCACCAGGTTAAATTCACAAGACATCTGGAAGTAGTTTGAAAAGAACGATAGTATTTTTTCCTTTCTTCCGAAACTTGTATTTTTAAAAAAATCGTAGAACATCGCAAGATGTTAAAAAAATCTGACATCCAATGCAAATAAATAGCACTTCCTAGAAAAAAAAAGTTTTTGTTACTTTCTTTTCTTCGTTTCATCTTGTATAATAGATTACAACAAAATATATAAAATATTCTCCTTGTAGGTTGTTCTATTTCCTATAAATGTACTGAATTCATTTGACCAAAATATATAAATGAAATAGCGATAGACAGTAACACTGCCTGTATAAAGAGAAGGATTTTTTTATAAAAATCTGATATTAATTTTCAATGAATCAAAAAGTTATTCTATCTTTATAGAATAAAAAAACTTTAAAGCATTTAATTCTATAAAGCCTGGGAAAATTTAATCCGAACTATGTAAAATAAATTTATATATATAATTCAATGATTTTTATATATCTGTATATATGTATTTCACAAATTCAATAATCTGTAACATTCTGTGAGCAAGTGCAAATTCATTTGGTTCATAAAAAAAAATTTAAAATAAAAAAAAAATCGTTCATACTAATTAATTTTCATAAACTATTTGGAATTTCGTGCAATCGTGAATGTCATTGAACTATGAAAAACTGAAAATCTGTTTCGTAATAACTGCAACTGTAGCTATGGAACAACTGCAGAAAATGTAACTGCAACTGTAATTGACAGTTTGAACTACAGTAGAACGCCGTTTATTCGAATCTTTTGGTACCGGACACCGTTCGGATACGCAATTGTTTGGATAACCGAAAACCGAATACGATCCCTGCAGTATATGATACTGGACACTATACAAATATTGAAAATCATCCCATACGGGAAACGTACTTGAAGAAAAAGCCAAATAGGTACAAAATGTCGCAATTTTACCTTGATTGTGGAAAATAATCACTTATTTTTCGTTGTACCATTGTACACCTTCGTTTTTACACTGCAAGGTCTCTGATTCTCTTCAGCAGAAGTGGTCGAGTAGGACAGCACTCTGATTGCTGTTCGTACCACTCCAAAGCTAGCTGTCTCTAACGCAGAAACGCGTCAGCATTTGATGGACCTTTTCTACTTGCGTTGTTGTTGTTGTCTTCGTCTTCATCCGTTTCATCGTCGACAGGGTCGGATTGTTCTTGCACGGAAATCACAATCTCGTCATCATTTAGCATTTGAAATCCACAGTCTTCTGCATCGCATGCCATCCAGGTTTCTATATCGACAAAACTCAACAAAAGAGCACGTATACACCCTCTCACTTAGAAACAAACTGACCTAATATTCAGCGCAGATGTTTACCAGATCACACAACTGAAATTCCTCAAATATCCCTCAACTTGAGTTTTCCCGTCACTTTAGGCCTCACAGGAATCAAATGTTGTTCGAAAACGTATCCGGACTTAGGTTCGGATATTTGACGCTCCGGATAATAAACGTTCGGATAAACGACGTTCTACTGTAAGTATATTGTATTACACTCTACTTAAGGATCAATTTAAATAGGCCACAAAATACATATCCATTGATACAGGAAATAGAATCTACATATCTAATGTTTTTTAAGTGTCATCCAAGTACTCAGAATTCTAAAAAAAATGTTCAAAACAAAACACCCACAACGAAGACTGAAGTAAGGTGTGATTTCATTATTAGTTTGTTTATCGTGCGAGGCACTAAAAAGTGAGCCTTCTGAGACGTAATACTTTTTTAACCTTGGTTCATTGATTTACGCGCCTGTTTGCAAAACACAAACTTTTTTATTTCTTTTTTTCGTGGCGATCTCCGTCAATCTTTCTTTTAGAATACATTCTTTTTCCCTTCCTCTTTTGCCGGAATATAGTGTGTGTCTCGAGTTCAAAGGCGAGACTTGGCTAACCCTAATGTTTAGAACGTGTGAGAAAAAAACCAAAAGAATCGGTATTTATATCGCGTTTCGTGGCAACGGCCTTACTATCGGGATCGAATCTTCTAACCATGGTTGGTTTTCATTCATGGAATCAAATTATAATTCATGTCTGGTTTTTAGTTTTGTTCTATTTATGTCATTTCATCTTTTTTTAATATGATCATATCGTCGATGAAAAATTCTAAATGATTGTACTGAAAATGAATAATTAATGTTCACTTTAAAAAAAAAAGAAGCACTACTTGGAAAATTTAAAAATTATATATATGAAAATTATAATTAAACTATTCACACACACACACACAGCACGGAGTGTCAAATTTGAAATTCATATTACCGAAGCCGAACAAAAATTTAAAAGTTAACGAAAAAATAATATTCTTTTTAAATCGTAATATCATCTTAAAAAAATATTCTCTTAATTCGAACATTGCACCTTTCATGATGAAGTTAAAAAATTTGTTTTAAGAACTCATTTGTGGCAACATTTTTTTTTAAATGTATCTTTACGAGATATTAACTTGTAATGTTTGGTTTCGTGTTCGAATCAGAACGCTTATATTCTGTTGCTTCATTTCTGTTTCTAAAATCGTCTGATATTTTTCCGATTCACCATTTTGCCGAAAAAATTAAAAAGCAGTTTTCATTTTTATTTGAACAGAAAAACCAAATGTTCTACAAACATTGTACTACACTTTCTTATATACACAAGTCTGAAATCCGTATTTTTCTACCTGTTTTCCTTTTTTGAAATATTAGAGAGGGAACATGCACACCTCTGAGATTTTTTAAACAGTACATTTGAATAGCAATGATAGTCCAAACAGTTTTAATATCCCGTCCACTGAAAGCAAAAAAACAATTTTCCTTTTCACATTTTAAGCATAATTTTTGTGTTTCTGATATAGATTTTTATTTCTTTCAAATTCGTATGTTACAACAATTTTGAAACATGTTATAATTCATTGAACTGAACTGACGATTTATAATTTTATTTCATTCATATACTCTTCATCATATTGTTCATTGCAATTTATAATTTTACAAAAAAATTGATTATCTTAAAGTATCCGACTACACCAAAATTGTGACTTTTGCCAAAAATTGGCAAATTTTTTTATGATTTTATTTTATAGGACATCTTATTAGCTTTATAAAAATACCAAATTTATTATTTTCCGTTCACTATATCAAAAACTATAAGTATTTTAGTAAGAGCAGATGCCATTACTATAAGCAAGATGTCATATACTTTAAAACGCGTTTCACTCGAAATGTGTGTGTGTTTTTTTTAAAATGCTTAAAAGGGGCCGGCGATTGCTCAAAACGATTTGAAAATAATTCACTGGAATTTTTTGTATATGTTCTGAAAACAGTATAGTGTTTTTCTCTTCACATTTATTAATCACCATTTTATTACAAAATTTACAGTTACTTATGTGATTATAATCACTGTTTTTTTAACCAATTTCATATAACAACTAAGATAAAGTGCTCTAGTTTTTGTAAAACTTAAAATATCTCTTACCCTAAAAGTCATTTCAAAAATGAATAACATAGCAACACTTCGGAGTTGAAAAACTAAAAATTTGTTCATCAACTTTTGGTACAGAATGGACCGCGTTTATGGTATTTTTTGTCAACTTTTACCCTTTTTTCCCCACATTTTAGTAATAATAATTTATTTTAATTTATTATAGTCTTTTTAATTCCAGCACATTTCTCAAAAAAGGAACTAAACAAATCTAAAAACAACAAAAAAATCTCCATATCTCCACTTTTTTTTTTTTTTTAAAGTTGTCGCAACTAGTCGGATATATACCTTAAATTGTTGAAGTTTTGCTTAAATATATCTTTTTTAACACAATTATCTTTTTACTTAACTAATAACACCTGGATTGAAAATGTTACTCCAATAAATTATTACTTCTTATTAACATGTATATAATTTCTAAGTGACCTAGTCTAGCAGTCAAGGTCACGAACTACGAGAACGATAATTATTAAAGATGAATCGCAGGATTAAGTATTGATTCAGTTTAAGAACTGGCGAGTGTCCTAATTGAGCTGTAGCACATTAAATGGAATAGCGCACTCAAATCTTCGTGTTTTACAGTAACACCTCGACCTACACTACCACAACTAACGTTAATTCGGGTGAGTGAGTGAATATTAACGTCCTACTGTTCAGCTACACGAGGGCTTTTGGGGACGGTCCACGTAATTTTGAACCATGGTCAAATGACGCGGAAGACACCTGAGCTGGCACCCCCTCTCCTAACTACCACACCACACCAACGGGAGGGCGTTTGAGCTCTCGACAGATTTTATGTGCATCGCTCCCCTACACAGCGGATCTTCAGTAGTACTGGGATCGAACTCATGACATGCTAGCCACGAGCCTAGACCACTTGACTACCGCGGCCACAACGCGAATTCGGAGTTACGCAATTTTCAGATCTCTTTGATTCGTCCCCCCCCCCTCCCATCACTGAAACTCAGGCTGTGTCAGTGCCAGAGCCTGATAGAATTGATAATTTGATTGAAGAAGTTGGCGATCTTTCAAGGCAAGTACATTTAGAAGTGGATAGTAATAACGTTCAAGAATTCCTGGATTCCCACAATCAAAAGCTAACAATCGATGCTCTCATGGAAATGAATGAGCAAGACATTGAGTCTTCAGACTTACTTCAATTAGAAGATAGAATGACGGTTAGGAATTTTACAGAAAGTGTCAGTTTAAGAGGGTTCACCCATGTGATGGGTTCAAAATTAAAAAAAAATTTTTTTTTCTTCTTTTCTATAAATTCCTTCTATAACATGTCCAGAATATGGTGGTAAACGGATTTCACACACATTCGAATTCGAAGTCGTTATAAAGAAGCAAGTATTAGAAGAGCAGCTGTTCGGAGCGCTGAGTTGGCAGTCGAAGGCCGGGCCTATTGTGTACTGTAGACTTGATACCCTTGACCCTTCTAAGCAAATATATGTTCATGCAAGTTTGTAGAGGTTTAAATGAAAATATCTAGGAATATTTCGTCGAACTTGTTTTAGTCTTCGCCACGAAGTATGGCCGATTGAGGGTAAGTTAAGATTTTCATTGTTTTAATCGGACTGTGGAAACATTACATGCGTTTTTCTCAAAACAGTGTTTTTCAAACTTTCCTCCATCATATCTCAAGACCGGCTTGACCGAAGAGCTTCAAATTTATAAGGTAGACTCAGCACATAGATGCTCACCAAATGGACTACGATTATTTCAAAATTTAGAATATTTCTATTTTTTATAACAAAAACATAACAAAAAACCCCATGAAATTCGAAACTTTTTCTTCAAAGGTGCACCAAAAATCCAATTTTTGATATTTTCAAATGAGTAACGTCCATTCTGTGCATTTAAGCTTATAGATTAAAACGCCGTTAATTTTTTTTAAATTTCAGATAAGCCAATATAAACCAGAATCGTGGAGGAAGTGAACGTCCATATTTTCGAGGCGGGTGTGTTCAGAACGCTATAGCTCACATTCTGTTGGATATTTTTGGCTAAACATTTATATACATACTCTTAAAATAAATGTAAATAAATGATAAAAAAAACCTCAAAAGTTCTATCTTTTTACCGGTCGCCAAAAAAATTCTCTAAAAATGCTTAGGAAACAAGCCGTCACATGGGCGAACCCCCTTAATTGAAAAGGGATTACAAATTTGAAAATACAGACTCCAACGAAGAGAGCATTTTTTCCAACAAAAAAAAAAAAAGGAATACAAAAATTATATTGGCATGGTACGAGGAAATTTTGCGGGAGAAAAAAAATCTTTGAGTCGGCAGACTACTTATGAAATCTTATGCATTTAGTAACATCGGTTTGTAATTTTGTATTTGTGTCATCTAAGATGTTAGAAAACACTTTTTTTCCTAAATTATTATTGTCTTTCGTCTCCGACCCTAACTAAAAATAATTTATTTGTATTTGTACGCGAAACTATACCCCCACCCACTTGGGCGGTTTTCACTAGTTCGGGGTATTACTGTTCAGTAGAACGTCGTTTATCCGAACGTTTATTATCCGAAACGTCAAATATCCGAACCAGTTGTTTTTTTTGCACCTTGCAGCGAAAAGTCGAAGATGTACAATGGTACAGCGAAAAATACGTGATTATTTTCCACAATAAAGGTAAAATTGTGACATTTTGCACCAATTTTGCTTTTTCTTCAAACACGTTTCCCGCATAGGATGATTTTCAATATTCGTATAGTGTCCGGTTTCATATACTGTATGGATCGCATTCGGTTTTCGGTTATCCGAACAATCGCGTATCCCAGCGGTGTCCGGTCCCAATTGATTCGGATAAACGACGTTCTACTGTATGTGAAAAGTGTTACTAAATGATGGTTCAATATTTCGTTTTTTAAAAGGTACACACAGCTTCGGTACAAATTATTAAACCTAATGAATGTTTTTTCACAGTGAAAAAAAAAACACATGCGCACAAAGTCTATCCAGTCTGCATAAATGTATAATTACACATTAATTTATCAAAATGTTCGAGTAATGTTTTAAAATGAGACACAGAAGGAATTATTACAGCTAAATTTAAGGAATTTCTTTAAGATGTGAAATATTACTTCTATATTTAAATCTATTGCATATAACCAATTAAAACGTACATCGGCATCTTTATTACCATAGTACAGGAAGTTTCCGCCTTACACGTTCAATCAAATCACGTGATTTACATTTATTTTTGCATAATGAAAATAAATTTGTGTGATTTTTTTATTCATTTATAATGCCGTCAAGTGCGAAAAAAGTAGTGACATAAATTTTGAGTTTACTTTGATTTTAAAAAAAGTTTTTGACATTTTTGTTTTGTTTTCATACAGACAATTATTTGCACAGATATAAATAATAAGAATCGCGAAATAACCGTTATTTATCTAGTACCAGCAAACTAATTGGGCAAATAATGAAAACGATAATTTTAAATTAATTTTCTGTTCTGTCTGATGTTTTTAAAAATCTTTTGCAAAAAAAGAAGAAAGAAAACTTCAAATAATTACTCATGATAAGAACGGTAGAAAGAAAACTTCTCTCCACGAGAATAACAAAAAAAAAAAAAGGGGGGGGGCTTAAAATTGATTGACTCACTAATGTTTTATCTCAGTTTAAGAAACTTCGAAAATTGAACTATAAGGTTATGATGAGAAATAAATTCTTATTTTGGAATAACTAGGAGAACGAAAACTGTTTTACAATTTTTATAAACAAAAAGCATAAAAAATTATTTAAGAAACTTCTGCAATCGATTTAATTATGACCATAAGACATATAACCGAATGTAAAACAGAATTACGGAAATCACGTTTTTATTTATAGAAACAAATAATCTAGTGTCGTACACAGATCTCTCTTATGGGGGTGGGGTTGAATTTCCTAACCCTCCCCTTGAGTACGCCACTTAAATCCTCATATTTTTCTTCATATTGAAAAACAAAGCTAAAATAATAGTATCGAATGAAGAATTGTTGTTAGGACATAGAAAAATGTAAAAGGAAAAAAATATCTAAGCCTTATTATGAATATAAATTACAGCAAAAACTCTTTTAAAGAATTGTTTGTATTTCTCCCACCGAACGTCATAAATGATATTTAAAAATTTGTATCATATATTAAGATTAGTATTATTCGAAATTTTATCACTCATCAGATAAAGCAATTTTACTGAAGAAGAATTTAATAGTTTAACAAACGTGAAATGAATACGCGCAGCTAAATTATAAGTTTATATCTACTAACACAGTTTATTTTTACACAAAATTACTAATTAAAACAATAATTATTTATTTTTTTACAATAAAACCACAAATAATACAGTTGAAAAGACTTTTTTAAAGATTATCAAAAGATTTAAAAATAATGTGGGCGTATTTAGACAGATGTTGAATAATTCCAAGATACATCAGATACAAAGTTCGGGATAAATTAAATCATGCGAGATAACTGACTTATCGATAACGTCTTTAATTAAAAAGTTCGGAGAATACACGGAAAAGAAATCATCAAGTCAAAACAAAATTAAGTGTATTTCTCCTAAATGATTGAGATAAAAATTTTTAAAATTTCATTTATTTAAAATGGTTATATTGAATGTTAAATAAAGAAAGATAACAGATAGCAATTTTTTTTTCTTACGTAGTTATGTTAATAGTTCTTTAAAAAAATTTAGACATTCTTAACTTGTGTGAGTTAAACAAATCTTAGAACTTTTTAAATTAATTTTCTATTATTTACACCGCTTTTAATAAGCATCCATAATAAATTCAGGAAGATTAAAAGTGCATTTGCAGGATAAAAAACTGATTTATAAAAAAAAAAAATAATAGAATAAAATTATACATTCCGAACTTAATTGTACTGAACATTTGTTTTTATTAATACTGCAGATGAATTATATTCTATAATTTTTAACTTTTTATCTTGCGAAATAAACTTGATTCCGTAATAGAATTTTAATGCTATATCCAAAAAAACAAACATATTTTTTTCATTAAGAAAATATTTATAAAAATTTTAATTTAATAGAAAAATAATTTAATAAGTTCTTAAAAAAAACATCTAATTTTCCAATACTTAATCGAAATATTCCTTTTTTAAGAGATATAAATCAAAATGTAATAATGTATTAACATATAAAAAATTAGTATACATTTGTAATTTTTTTATGATTTTACTTTCCTGTATTTCTACTTTTGAAAATTTTGCTACAATGCGTTTGGATTTGAAAAACCTCAGAATTAGAAAGAGGTAAAAATACCCAGAATACGAATAACAACAAGTATAATTTTAGAAACTTACATTACGAAACTTAATCCTAATGATATTTAAGATAAACCCAATTTAATTCCTGAACTATAAACATTTTATCAAGATAATTAAAATATTGTTTCACTGGTATAAATTAAGTATATTTTAATGAACAGTTTTGGGAATAGTTCTTAAGGGGTTCACACATGTAATGGGTTCAAAAAATCAAAAAAAAAAATTTTTTTTTTTTCATAAATTGTTTCCTTAACATGTCTAGAATACGGTGGTAAATAGATTTTTTAAAATTTGAAGCCATTATTAAGAAACAAGTGTTAGAAGAGCAGCTGTTTGGAGCGATGAGTTGGCAATTGTGAAGGTTGGGCCTATTGTGTGCAGTCTGCTTGATACCATTGACCCTTCTATGCAAATATACATTCATACAAGTTCGTAGAGGTTTAAAAGGAAATATCTATAGTTATGGAATATTTCGTCGGACAGGCTTTAGTCCTCGCCACCAGGCATCGCCGACTGAGGGTAGGTTAAGATTTTCAATATTTAAATCGAACTTAAAAAACTTTTTTTAAACGCGTTTTTTTTCTTCAAAATTGTGTTTTTCTAACTTTTCTCCATCATATCTCAAGAACGGTTCGACCGAATGACTTCAAATTTATAGGGTAGACTCAGCACATATATACGCACCAAATGGACTACGATCATTCCAAAATTCAAAATATTTCTATTTTTTATAACAAAAACAACAAAAAAACCATGAAATTCAAAACTTTTTCTTCAGAGGTCTATCAAAAATCCAATTTTGATATTTTCAATTAAGTATAGTCCATTCAAGCTTATAGATTAAAACGCCGTTTATTTTTTTAAATTTCAGAGAAGCCAATCAGCCGGAATCATGGAGGAAGTGAGCGTCCATTTTTTCGAGGCGGGTGTGTTCACAGCGCTATAGCTCACGTTCTATTGGATATTTTTCGCTTAACATTTATGTACATACTCTTAAAATACATATAAATAAATGATTAAATAATTTAAAGTTCTATATTTTTACTGGTCGTTAAAAAAAATTCTCTAAAAATGCTTAAAAAACAAGCCGTCACATGGGTGAATTCCCTTAAATATATTATAATCCATTTTTGGAAGTAGATTTTCATACATAAAAATTTAGAGATCAGAAATTACTAAGAAAAGTTATTTCGTTGAAAAGTTCAATTCTCTTCCAAATGTTGTTCTTCAAATATTTGTTCAAAAATATTAAGACACTGGTGTTAGATTATTAAGGTTTTACAGACACTGACAGTGCATTCAAGACACAAATTTTACTTTTCCATAACAAAATTTCAACATAAAATTACACATATTAATGCAATCAGAATTCTGAAGAAAATTTTATGATTTTAATGAATAAAATGTTTTGATGTTTTTCATTTTTTAAGGAGAAAATCACTAAAGTAATTTTAAAAAGAAAATTTATATTTATTAAAGTATTAAATTTTCAATTTGAGTGATATGTCATGTAATTTGACACATTAGTTCACGTTAAAAAGTAGCAACTTAACCTCAATAAACGAGTAAATAGATGAGATACAGTATTAATATAGAACAAGGCAATAAAAAATTCTAAATGAATTAAAAATTTCCACCGGAAATTATATTTTTATTTATCACATTTTATACCTGATATGCCATTCTGTGTTTGCCTGATTCATTAATAAATTGCACAAAAATAAATATGCAATCATGATAATTTTAATTCTAGGCGAAAATATTTAAACAATTGTATCTGAAGTGAATTAATTAAAGAAAATGGCAAACATCAATATAAAGCATCCAATTCATCATTACAAACAAACTATTTAATTTTTAAAGACAATATTTTTTTACTAATATTTCCAACATTATACCGCCTTATATTTTAGAGATAAAATGTTAATATACTGTTCATTAAGCGTTATGTCTTCTCTGAAATTGATTCGCGTAACAAAATTTAGAATGGTTTCAGACGATTTCTACACATATTCGAATTTCGCAATAAATTCACTCAGAATGCGATTAGTTAAGAAAGGTTTCCAACTCCATTTATATTTTGCTAAAAAAATACACTAATTTTTTTTATCGGCACCGGTTAACATAATTATTTTCTAATTCCACGAAAAACCCATTATTTTAAAGGTAATAAACACGTTTGCAAATGAGCTATTAATGTTTTGTTAGCCGATGAAATTATATTTCTTATGAGGAAACAATCGTCAATCAATGGATTATTATTTTTAAACGAATCATTATTTATAGTATATATTTTTCCTTTTTATAATGATACGGTAAACGCATTAAATATCTATTAATAACATACAACACTCCATATCTTGTGATTTTATTTCAGAAAATTGTATTTAAAATATATTGTTACATTTTATGCCAACCATAAGTAGACTCTCGATAATTCGAAGTTGGTGGGACCAATGAAAAACTTCGAACTATCAAGAGTTCGAATTATTAAGAGAGTAAGAAAAAAACCCGAAATTTTTTCCAACACATTTAAATTTTAAACTTTGTAATAAAACAACAATGTGTGCATACACGTTTAAAATTACTTTAAAATATTTTTAAAAGGTACATACTATTCAGTATAAATATTACATAAAATTTAAAAGTCATGTATTAAAATAATACATTTATATAGTAATTCTCGAACAGGACTCTTTCACGCCTCACCAAATCTCTTCCATCCCTCACTGGAAATAAAATCGTTTCGCTTCTGGTTCCTTCAGAAATTGTCCCTTAACACTATTGGTTCTTCAAGGTAAGGTCCAGTCCGGCCCGTGCCCTATTAGGTTTCTCATTCTACAAGTCACACAGATGTGCCAAAAATCGTTATGTCAATATGCCGACGCATAAAACACAATCTTCGTCTGAGGAACCGGGAAACACAAAAAAAGGATAAAAAGCAGATCATCTAAGAGTCTACGTTACAAGGGCGACATGCAGAGACAATACAACACAAAACATGTGAGCTCCAACCTGTTTGCTACAGATCTCTAGATAGTAAGTGCTCGAATTGTGTCGAGAGTTTTACAAGATAACATCGGATTATTGCGTGTTGTAGTTTGGCCAGCCACAGATTTTACTTCGAAATATTGAGTGTACGAAAACGTATTGTTTTAATTCGAAATATCAAGAGTTTTTCTAGGGGCTGAGCATATACTTTGAATTAGCTAGAGGTTCGTATTATCGAAAGTTTGAATTAACGAGAGTCGACTGTATATGTCTGCATTTTTTAATTTTTATGTATACTCGTCGCGTATAACGCGGATCCCCTTTTTTACGATGAAAAGTCATTTATATTCGAGGTATTATCCAAAGCTTAAGAAAAAATACTATACTTCTAAAACTACAATTTTTAAAGTTATCATTTTAATTTTCAGTGTGTTACGCGCACCTGTGAATTTCAATCTTATTGTTTGCGTTAAAAGTGCGCGTTATGCACCGGAATAAACGGTATATTTCTCAAAAAGTACATTTAGTGTCTATACGGTGTTTCCAAAAAATACTGCGGGGTTGTTGACATTCTACGTGTTTTATGTACCGTAAAATCGTACCTATAACCCACACTTTGAACACAAAAAATAAGATCGAAATTTATGAGTGCGCGTCATACGCCGGGTATAAAAATGATAAGCTTAAAAAATAAAAAAGAAACAAGTATAAAAAAATTTAGACTTCTACATATAGCGAAATGTATGTTGTACCCTTTGTTAGATACAGCATGGAACCCAAACTCTGACTCTGCAAGAAGTAGACAATATTTACAAAAGCCTGGGATAATATCTCGGATTAATGGCTTCAAAACATATGAGCATTGTATACGTACATTTTTAATTTCCTTGTAAAAAGGGGAGTGCGCGCTATACGGCGAATATATCCAATTTTTTTATATATATATATATATATATATAAATGTGCTGTTTGAAAGTATAAGTGCGCTGGATTTTACGGTATTCTATCATAACAATGCATAGGTAAGATAGAGGGATATCGAACTAGCGGGAAAATCTAATCAGTTAGCATTCGAAATTTCATTTTAAAACATCAGTATTAATATTGGTCTAACAAAACACTTATAACCTCGATATTTTTCAAAATGTGCAGGTCATATTTAGACAACAATTCTACGTATAACAATACACTGAACTTCAGAAAATTGTTCAATTTCAAGCAACACGCGTATATTGTGTGAATAATTCAGACATAAATCCAATTTCAGACGAAATGATGTCAAAACGGAGTATTAAAGTCTGAGAACTTTTTTCACGGTTAACCACATCTTGTAAGATCTCTTCTACGAAAAAAAAAATTCTGTGAAACAAACAAGAAGGTCTTCAACCTTTTTGAAGACGACATAAGAAGAGCTTTTACGCAGTTTCTGTAGACTACAGAAAAAAAATTAAATGGAAAAAAAAATCTCATATTAAGCGTTCCACTTTTTGCCCAAACAAACTTACCCCTTCATTGGACACTTACTCGGATATATAACTTCAAGAAAAATATAAATAAAAGTAAAAATGTCTAAGTGGAGCCTGATTAACGTAACAATCAACCGTGCTGTATGTGCACTTTCCATTTTATTTATAACAGATCTTAAAATTTTTTTATGCATTTCATTCCTTGCTGAAGTTCACATGGGTTTTTAAGCATCAATCCAGAATGAATTCAGTCAAAAACTGGGGAAAAAATGACAGTTTTTTCTTTCATTTTGTTGTAGCTTTTTTAAAATTCTGGCTTGAGTTCAAATGGGTTGTTTTCATGCTTTTTCCCCCCTTTCTTCTTCTATGCTTGTTACAGGCAACTGGTTTGAACAGCGCCAACATGTGTTCGCGCGCGTAATAAAATTTTTGAAATATTAGCAAGCATATTGCTGAAATCTCGTGCCCCATTCTTTATAAATTTCGCAAAAGACGTGTTTTATTTTTCTCCTGCATTACTAACAAGAAGCGTTTATTCCGAGTTGAAATGAGTGATAAACGATCGAGGAAGTTATTTAAATGTTTATTTTTCCACCGTTAATGTATAACCATTGCGTAATGTCGATAATTCGTATTTCAGCTCATAGGTTATATATGTTTAAAAATACAAAAAACTGATTTTTTTAAAAATTTGTGAACTTTTTTAAAAAAGAAGTTAATTATTATTATTTTTTAAATTCTTTGTAAAAAGGTACCATAAAAGGGCCATCTGTACTTTCAAATCGCATTTTTTGAGGTTTAGATATATTCCCCATTTTATGCGCACTTTTTTTTTTTTTTGAAGAAATCTGAAATGTACATGAGCAACGTACTTATATTTTAAAGCCTAAAAATAATGGATAGATAAAGCAAGGAATGAAATTAAAACCTGACATAATTAAGGACCAAAAAAAAAATTGTTTAGAAACAACATGCGTAATTTTTTGATTTAAAAAATATATACAGAATTTTAAATATATAAAAAAAAAAGAGATGGGCATTAAAAAAATCAGACCTCTACATAGATTGAAATACTGTTTATTTTTTAGAAAAATGACACCAGTTGTAGTTCTAGAAATATACTTTTTTCCAAACCCCTGAGAAAGAGATAATACCCCTCGCATAAATGACTTCAAAACATAGAACATTGTATACTTCCGTTTCAAGTTTATTCGTAAAAAAGAGAGTACGCGTTACATGGCGAATATACCTAAAATTTTTTAAAAAATATAGCTTAAAAATATAGATGTGCGTTATACGCGTGATTTTACGGTAGATATAGTTTTAAATGAATAAAAATGACATTTTATGGGAATGAGTCATTACAGGAAAATCAGAGGATCTCAACTGATTAGAAAATAACTAATGCCCACACCTTTAAAGCTTGAAATGTTTCTTTAGATATTTGTACACAGGAAATATATTTCTCATAATTATTCTAAAATGCCCCGTATAACGCGCACTTTTTTCACAAAAAATAAGATCGAAATTTAAGGGTGCGCTTTATACACCGGGTATAAAAATGAGAGCTTTATAAATAAAAAAAAGGATAAGCATAAAAAAATGAGACTTCTTCATGTATAGAAATATTGCTTATTTAAAGGAAATGACATTCCTTATGAACTTACAGGGTTGTGGTTCAAAAGTATACTATTTTTTTCTAAAGCTTGAAATAATACCTTGAATAAATGACTTCAAAACATTATGAGCATTTCGTACATACATTTCAGGTACCTTAGTAAAAAAGGAGGGTGCGCGCTATACGGCGAATATATATAAAAAAATTAAAAAATACAGCTTTAAAGTTTCGCTGCGCGTTATACGCCGGATTTTACTGTAATTCCTTTTTATTATTATATTCCTGTCATAAATTTTCTTACAAAAGAAAACTGTCGCGTAAAGTACATTTAGGACATCTAGTATTAAAATAAAACTCTTTTTTTCTTACATTTAACTGTTTTTAATGCATCGCACGTTTTTAACGAGAGAAAAAAAAGCCGTTTCCAACCAAGTTATAAATTTAAGAATGGAAATAAACTTTCTAGTTATTACGAAGTTTTTTTTTTTCAAAAGCAATAAAAAAAATCTTTCCCCCTCTTCCCACTTTCTGCTGGAAAATTCTCCAAAAATCAACATTAATACAACGCTCATTCGATATTCACGTAATTTTGAATAGATAAACAGAGAGAGAGATAGAGAGGAGAGAGAGGGAAGAGAGCATCTTTATAAGTATATAATCGAATATCTCAGTTTAATAAACTAACTCTGAAACGAATCATCGGTGTCGTTCGATTTTCACCGATTACAGGAAAAAAAATTATAATTATATAAAATCAAAATGAAGTCTTGCGGTGCTTGATTTTTATGCTAAATGGAGAATTTTCGCAAAATGCATCATTTTTAATGAAACGTATTGATATAAATTGAACTTTATCGGTAAAAAAGGTTTTTTTTACCAAATTCATAAAAAGATAGTTTATGTACAAAATTACTCCCTTTTTTTTTTCTTTTTTAAAAAAAGTTTTGTAACACACGCTGCGTCGTTTACTGTCGCTATTCATACAACTCCGAATTGGGCAAAAATTTCTCAAGATACATGAAAGCTTGGTAGGTATTATGTATCGTTGATGTTTTAATAGAATTTACATATCGCATTTTTTTATTCTATCGATTGAATATTTATAATCTTAAACATACAGTTCAAAATACAGATGGTATAAACAAAAATGGGAAAATCCCTCAAGGCATATTTCAAATTTTTATACTGTTATGAAATAGAATATAACTCTAAAAAATAAGAAAAAATTTCAAGAGTGAAATGAATTTCTAATTCCTCACTTCATTTCGACTTTTCGAAAAGTGAAAATTTAAATAAACAAATTAATTGATTCTTTTCAATTTTCTTAAATGTTTTTTTTTTTAAAAGGAAAATTCTTTTTATTTTTCTTCTGTGTAGTAAAAATGTACATATTTTCATCCAAATTCTCTTATTCCCAAAAACATAAAACAACGCCTTTCAATGTTTTCTACGACAGAAACAATAGCGAATCCTCATATTGACTTCGAAGAAATCATATTTTATGAACTTTCCAACCATTTATACGTAATACCAATTGTAACAAATAATTTTTGTTACATTCATCTTAATTAAGATTTTAATCACAAAATTTCTTACAAATCTTATTTTTATGAATTACTTATTTCCTTCACTGTCTTTTTTTTATATGTACAAAAGAATCTATCAGTGGAATTTTTATTAAATAATGATTCTGATCAAATTTAGATTTTAAAGTTAAGATAAATGGTCCAGAAAAAGTAAGCGAAGATAGGAACTTAAGAGTCCCTAATCTAAATTAGTCTTCATAAATTATTTGTGTATTTAAAGTCGAAGTAGATCTAATCAATGCAGATTTAGCGGTGATAATAATAAATCAATGTCGGAATGTATATGTCGGCTTCGAGGCGGGAAATACAAATACGCTTGCAATGTTAATGTCCGAGCAATAAAATAAAATAATTGTAAGATCAAACCTGAATATTCTCATTCAAAATGTTTATCACTTAACTTATTATTCATTATACAGTAATCCCGAAAATTCGGCCTTATGGGAAAGGAAAGGCGGCTGAGTTTGTGAAAATACCGGGTTTTCGAGAATAAGATAAAAACTAATAGGTAAAGTGCTTCCTTAGAAAATATTGTACTGCACTTGCATGTATTGTGTTCTTGTGAATACCACAAAAAATAAACTGCCCAAAATACCATTAAAAAGGGAAAAATACGTAGTTTATGAGGTGGCGTGGCTACAGAGCGGACGCATTCCCCCCCCCCCCCCCCATTCAATTTTGCATATGTTTTTTTCCCCTTTTTATTTCAGGGTCGCCTAATTCTCTGGATTTCAAATTAAAAGACACTTTTTGTGTTTCTTCTTTTAGTATTTTAACTATTAAGTGTTAATTGAGTGAAATAATTGAAAACATCCTAAAAGAATTCGAAACATCAAACAATCTAGAAAAATATCTAAAATCTTTAAGTTTTGTAACTAGGTTGAACTAAATCCAATAGTAAATGATATTTATGCCTTTATAATAAAGGCTAGTTAGTATTTATTTATTGATATTTATTTTTCTTTTATCTACTTGTATCTTGTGTATTTTACTTCTAGTATTTATTTTTACTTACAGTCATGAAACTAATTAATTTTATGGCAACTGCACCTGTTCTAATATTTATTTGACTCTAAAATACAGTTTTCCACAAAATTCCTGAAACTCGTTCAGACCCTTCATTATATTGTTACTTAATTGAATTTTTAAATATTTCTCTGAAAGTTTTTATTTCTATTACATTTCGCTATGTTTAAAATGTATTCGCACTATAACATCTTAACAGTCTATACAAGTGATTAAATTTGATTGGCAAAAATGTATTTATTCTTGTAATTCGGCAATCGAATCTTTTCTAAGATGGGGGAGAAAAAATGTGTCCGCTCAAACCACGATGATGAGTTTCAAAGTGTCCGCTCAGCTTACGAAATGTTATGTGTCCGCTCTAGCCACGCAACCATTTTTGAAGCCATAGAACATTTACTACATGCAAATGAAAATGAATGCTTAGTATGTAGTAATTTATTTGATCAGACACACCTCTCAAAAATGCTTTATGAAGCATAATGCTGTCTGTAATGAACACTAAATAGCGAAAACTGGCAACTCTTTTTTTAAAAGAAATGCGTTATGTCCTGTGTCTCTTCAGTACTGCGTTTTGCTGTTTCAGCCGAAGACGATGAAGGAATAGGTAGTCCGAATTATCCGGCCTGCCAGTTTCTTGAGTGCCGAGTTTTGTTATGAATCTACACTATTTCATAAATATAGCATCAATATTAATTTCTCTTAAATGTTTCTAGAAATTAATTTCTTAAATTTACCCTATTGAATTACTTTCTCAAAAAAAGTTTTTTCACAAAAAAATTATTTACAAAAATATTTAATTCCCGTAATATTATCTGTTATTATTTTACAAAAAAAATATAATGTGTTACAAAAATCATAGCTGTATTTTTCAAAAAAAAAGTATCCATTAAATTTTTTAAAAAATCTCGACAAGTTCTTATATTTATTCATCGCATAGTTATATTTTTCAGAAACAAAAGTTCCCATTGATAATAAAAAAAATCTCGAAAGGTTCATACTTATTCATCGCATAGTTGCATTTTTCAGAAACAAAAGTTTCCATTTATAATAAAAAAATCTGGAAAAGTTCTTATTTATTCATCGCTTAGTTGTATTTTTCAGAAACATAATTTTCCATTTATAATAAAAAATCTGGAAAAGTTCTTACTTATTCGTCGTATTACTTTCCAGAAACAAAAGTTTCCATTTCCTATAAAAAAAAATCTCGAAAAGTTCTTTTTTGTTCATCGTATTATTTTTCAGAAACAAAAGTTTCCATTTATAATAAAAAATATCCTGAAAAGTTCTTACTTATTCATCGTATATACGACAATATGCTCTTATATATATAACTATCTTCATTAATATTTATTTCATTTATTCTATAAACTGTTAACTTTTCATAAATCATTTTAACTCAGATGTATTTTAAAATACAGAAACGTATAGTTAACACACAAAGTTTATGGAATAGAAAACGAATGTCATTTACGAAACACATTTTAAATCAAAATCAATTTTGCAACCTCTGTAATGTTAAACAAAAACTTCAAGAAAGAAATTTTCCAAACCCAATATTTAAATATAAATATAACTTATAACAAAAAAAAAGATGATTCTTTTCGGTTTTTAAACAAATCTCTTACTTCAAGTTTAGAAATCAATAACTAACTTGAGGATCAAATGGAAATTACACTCGAAACATCAACTTTTCAAAAAGTAAAATCAGGAAATCACAAACCTTCCCCCGCATTCGAAAGTCTTTTCCCCCTGTTATGGGCAGCAAAAAAAAAAGGGACTTAACCTTGCTCAAGTCAAGGATATACATTACTGCAATCGCTTTCAAGTGGCTGAAGTAACGTTTTACTTTCAAGTACGCTCAAAGGGAAAGATTACATACAAGTCCGAGCAAGTTATACTTTGAAGGGGAAAAAAATCAGTGGCGTGTTGTATTACATAATTTCTGATTTTTATGAAGAATTAGTTTTTTTAAGTCTTATAGCGTTTAAATTTATTTTCAAACAAAACATACTACATTTGGAATTGTTTCAAAATAAAACGTGATATAAAGGAAGTATGTCATATCTTTTTGGTTTTTAATTTTGAAATATACTTTTGGAAGCCAAAAAAATGTAATTTGCAGGGATCCCATCCAGTAAAGCAAAAAAAGTTGAGTTCATATTTAAAAAAATTTCGAATCAAGAAAAAAAAATTTTTTTTTGAGAAAAAAGAATTTCCGTCTTGTAGAAAAAGTAACATATATACTGATTTTTAATCAATAATGAAATAATGCTCAATTTTTAATAATTTTAAGCAACTGTATATGTACCATACATACATTCTTGGCATGTGAGTGCAATCAAGAACAACCATTACCCATTTACCGTAAAATCCGGCATATAGCACGCACTTATACTTTCAAGCAGCAATTTTTAACTTTTTGGTATATTCGCCACATATAACGTGCACCTTACCTTTTACGAAAAAACCTGAAATACACGTGCGCAATGCCCATACGTTTTGAAGTTATTTATTGGAGGTATTATTCCAGTATTTAGAAAAAAAAATAATAACTTACATCTAGAACTACAACCCTTTAAGTTCGTAAGGAATGCTATTTCTTTTAAATAAACAATATTTCTATCTTTTTAGAAGCCTAATTTTTTCTATGCTCATCTTGTTTTTTTTATTTTTAAAGCTCTCACATTTTTAAACCCGGCGTATACGCGCGCCCTTAAATCTCGCTCTTGTTTTTTTGTTAAGAGTGCGCATTATTCGCCGTATTTTACGGTATATATAATTTCTCTTCAGTAGAACAAACGAATTGAAGAAATTTTTTTATTTTTTATTTTATAAATTTATATAGTTACGGTTTTTATTTCACATTTGTAAAATGTACCAGAAGTCATATTTTTGTGTCATATTTTTTTAATTTGAATTGAACATATATTAAAACTAGTTTTTTAAAGAATTGATTTGATTCTTCAATAAACTAAAACATAGTCCGATTTTTTTACATGTTCAGTTTAATACAGTAATTCAGTTGTATCAAGTTTTACAAGGAAATGGCAATTTTATACAAGAATTCTCTCAGCGAGATATCAACGAACTGCAAAACAGTTTGAAGAGCAACGTATATCTGCTCAAACCGTATGATTACGAGCATAAATATGAATTTTAATTGATCTGAAATCAACGAATATGTTCTGCTCTAAGTAAATTGCTACTTCAGACTCAATGAAATGAAGATTATTTAAATAAAATGATATGTGTATAAAGTTAAACTATTATGAATCGGAACAGAACATTAAACATTTTGGAACATTTCGTGCTAATGTCCTCAAAACTTATATACTAACGGATGATTTTTCATAATCAAGATTTATAAAGCAACTTTAAACAAATACAATGTAATTAAAAAAATTAATGTATACAAGTATACTTTTTTGAAGTAGTATGCATGCTGTATAATTAATTCAGTTGTTCAAATCATGCAATATTAAAGAGAAAATCTATCAATGCTGTTTACAAATTCGCATGCATTGCGATCTTACTAATTTATATCATAACACTATTATGATATATGATTATTAATATCTTGTTATTAGAATTATAAATCAGATATTAAATCATAAATAAGATTATTTTGCAACTAGAAAATACAACATTTACATGAAAATAAAATACAGAATAAAGTGCTGTTTTAAAAAAATTTGCAATAACTTAAATATAACAGCATAAAAAATTGACACTTTTTCAACTTAAAATAAATTTCTCTCGTGAAATTTCCATTGTAAAAAACCCTGTTTTTTCTTTCTCGTAAAAATTGCTTTACATATTTAAAAAATACAGAAACGTTTAATTACTTAATAAAGAACATAGAAAAAAGAGCACAACTCACCGCCTGCAAGACAAACGTTTATGGAATCCTGAGATAGCACGATCAACCGCTGCTTTTTTTTACTTGACTTTTTCGGCAGCGGTCTTCATTCCACCGGAGCCACAATTCTTTTCAAATTAAAAAATCACATTTTGTTTTCTTTTTGTTTCCCTACCTACACTGAACAATAGTAACTAAAAACGAAACGAAATCAATCACGTAGCAGCAGCAGCAGCTTTTTCAGCAACTGCAACTACACTCCGTGATGATGGGAATATTGACCGGTATCCACTTGCAGTGTTTCTTCTTGCTCCAGTCCTGGCAGTGCCATCGCAGGACCGTCTTCCGCACGAACCGGTGCGGCTTGCAGGACATGCCGCTCGGAAAGGAACACGATCCGAGGGTCAAGCAAGACCCCTCTTTGATCCACCTCGGCCAGAACCTGAGGCCCAAGTCCTTCCATCGATAGGCCACCGGGCAATACGTGTAGGCCCACAGCATTTGCTTGAACTTACGACGCATTTTCTTCCCAACCTTCATCCTGAATCTGCTGCCATCAGGCAGCTTCAATGCATGCAGACGCAAGTGTCGAATTTCTTTGGGCATTTTAGAGGAAGGTATCAACTTTCCGCGCTTGGTTCTCTTGAAGCTGAATTCCACAGTTCCGTTGGGGTGCAAAATGCTTTCAAGAGGTCGCGTTTCGCTCATGAACTGCTTGTCAAAGTCTCTGTCCAGCCGTTCCCTTAGAGGCCGAGGACTCAGATCCTCGGGTTTGGGATCGTATCGCTTGTCCTTTGGTTCTATGAGGTCCAGAACGGGTAGGTCGTGAGATGGCACGGGTCTCATCCAGTTACGAGCTCCCGACGTTAAACGACAGTTTAGTACAACTAGAAATAGAAGTATGTGAGCCACTAGCGCTGCACCACATTGTTGCAACGGTACACCAAGAACCATCATCACAAAGACAGATGTTCTAATGTTTCCACTTCTGCAGTGTTTATTTGGTTTTTTAGAGTTAGTTTATGCTAACAGGGGATAATCGGTAATTTTCAAGATACGACAATCTCACTCGATGAATATATGGTTGCACACTGACATGTCGATTTGAAGAATATGAAATTAGTACCCAATCATGTTCTGTACACGACTACTTAGAATTATGTCCAGAGTTCTATGAAATCACTTTTGGCGCGAAGATTCTGAATGCTCATCACTTTACTAAGATCCAAATGCAGAATGTAATCCATAATTGAACATTTGTGTTGGAAAAAAAATCTCTTAAAAGTTCCTGCACATTAGTTACTAAATCACTGCACATCAAATCAAAAAATTTACTTTTGAATTTTGCACTTTAAATCCAGAACTTACATAAACTATGTTTACTTTTCTAAGCAACACGCATCACTTTAATAATCCAGTGACCTACCTCCAGTTCGAAAAGAAAAGAAACAAATAAAAGACGATGAAAATACAACTTTTTGTTATCTTTCTTCCAGGCGCTAATCATCGATTAATTCATCACCATCGAACGTCTTGTCAATATCGCTATCAATTTCATTCATGAAAAAAAAGTAGCAAACCGCGGCATTTGCATTTCCTTACTACTGCAGGTCGTCCGTAGTAAAAAAAAAAGAGAAAGAAAGAGAATTTTATGAATGGGGGTTAAGTACGACACAGAGCAGCGAGTTTGATGCTTCAACCTGACGATCTGAAACAGACTGGTCTACGGAGTGGAGAACCCTGCTACTTCTCTCAAACGATCGCGCGTTTTTAGGGAGAAGGAAGGTGGGGGGTGTAGGCAGGGTAGGGAGAAGGAGGAAGGGTGGTGGATGGGGATGGGAGAATAGACTCTTTGGACGGTCGGTCGGAGCGGAGGGAGGAGAAAGTGAAGAGATTTTCGTCTGCCAGGAATGGGAAAGATTAGTTTTGTTGTCGTTTGGTGAAGGATATTTTAAATTTTTTTGTGTGCGCGCGTGTTTATGTTTTGCATGACTTTTCGTTGGGAGTGTAGTAGAATTGATTTTGGTCTTTTTTTTTTGTCTTATGGAACCTCTTGATAAGATTGCTTAGTATATATGTATCAGATGCTATGTAAGTGTCCTATCTTTACATTATTTTGAATTAATTACAGTCATTATTATAATATAAATCTGACAGTGGCGTAACGGAGTATATTAGCCCCCCCCCCTATTAAGTCAAGTTTTATGCGTTTAATATTTTATTTATTGGTTAAGTACGTACTTGGGTCAATCAGGCTTTGGGCACCCTTGTGAATTCCCCCCCCCCACACTCGATGCAGAGATGTTCGATACGCCACTGAAATATGAGGCAAAAAAGACAGCTTTATGATTTATTTATATCTTTAAAGTATAAGTTGCATATAAAAATATAAAAAATTGAATATTTTTCTGCCTTTAGAATTTTATTTCTAAAAATAATAAAAAGTGTATGATTTCCAAAAACTTTTCAATTTATATTGTGTGTGCATTTTAACGAGTTCAAATTACTTGAGCTCTGATATTATACCACTTATTCAAACCAAACATTTGGGATGGAAAAAAAAAAACTACTTGGAATTTAATGTTCATTTCATTTTAAAGTGTTGTATTTGTCTTAAATATGTTTTTTAAATCTGTTTCACATTAGAACTAAATATTAAGTATGTATAATTATACAAATAGCATCAAAATTAAATTTTCACATCGTTGTCACGCATCAATATACAGACATAAACACAGGAAATATTGTACAACAATTATTATAAAAACTGACTATTCTTTTAAATGTACATTATCAATTATGTCCTGAAAATATGCCTGTAAAATATTCCCACATTGAAAAATCTGCACATGTATGTAAAGGACTCACACTGATTGAGTTTATTTTAATTTTGATTAAAATTTTTGATGATGCATATTTATTTGTGTATGCATAATTCATCATGGTGTTTTTTTTTAAATATTCATTCGCTTTTTCCTTTTTTGCGAACGATATTGTCTGTTTAGGTTTATGTCTTAAAAAGTCTCAACAGAGAGATTTTGTTATTATAATATAAACTTCGAAGAATATAACTATAAATAATAATTAAATTACTGTACATATTCGAATCTAAGCCGTCATCCATTGTAAGCCACACCCCAAATTCTCAACATGTTTTTGTGAAAAGAATTAGAAACAGTGCAAAATGGTTTATCGGTATCCGATATTTCCAAAATAAAAAACAAATAAATAAAATGAGCATTAATAGGAAGTGAATAATTAATTAAATTTTTTTAAATACTTGCGCGCACCTGGCATTGAACTAACCGTCGGTATCAGGTTCAATCCATCCCCCCCCCCCCCATCCAACGAATTTTTCTGCTTTCATTTCTAAATCGCGTCAAATATATTTTCAAAAGCCTTAACATTAGGGGGGGGGGGAATGCGGCTTAGATTCGAATAAATAAGGTATTTAAAGTAAAACAAATTTCTCTCTTAAATTTAAGAAACAAAATTTAGTGGCACACAAAGCAGCTTTAAAATATATTACACCCAAAATATATTTTCCCGGTACGTAATTTATAATCCTTAAAGAAATCATATCTCGAAGGAAATTTAATAGTTTTTCAATTTCAGAACTGTAAAGAAAAAAAAATATTTTTTTACCTTATGAAATTTATCATTGTAACCACCCTTTGTGTTTAAGCTCCTCCCAAACAAACAGCAGAAATAATTTCAAGCCTTCTAGCGGGTAGAACAATATTCAGTGATAGCCAAGCTTCGGTACTGTAAGGCCGTTCGATCATGTGTCGCTCCGATTCTTTTAATTCTGTTCCAAATGTTCTAGTTATATCTGGAAATGTTTGTGTTTTGTTCAATAAACGTATGGACTTAAGTTAAAAACCGCTTCCCCGCGCGTCCCTTTACTATACACATTGTGTCACCCCCTTATATCATTACAAAAAATTTCGCTCTTATGCTCTTTTAAAACATAGACAAATCTAGACGAAATGAGAAGTTATTCCAAACTCCAAATTTGAGGAGCATAACAGAGTTAAATAGCTTGAATTAAACAGAGAATTCAAAGTAAATACAAATTTCAAAATACAATGTAAGAAAGTCTAAATTATCTCGCTCCAAATTTTAAATCCACATCAGCTTTTATGTAATTGATGATGTTTTGATTATAGGAGAAGAAGTACTATTCACAATACACATCAATCTTTCCAATAAACCATATGGCAGGACGTCATCATATACTTAATTAGAAGATGCGATATTTTCAGCTCTTGTAATTTGCATAAACAAAATGAGGGGAATGAACATAAATTCGCTGGAAGAAGTAGAAACTACAGAACAGGAAGAAGAATTATTTATCAACGGAAATAACTTAAAATAAAAATGAACATGCATTTTTGAGGCCAGTTTCACCAATTATTACACTATTGAACCTGAATTTGGATAAATTTTAGGTAGTAAAATATTCCGATATTTTACTGTAATATTCTGGCTATGCCAACAAATACTTGTGATAGTTTCTGTATTTTTGGGCTGTCCTAGTGTTTTATCGGTAGAATTCGTTGCAGAAGATTTTGATATAATGTATGTAAATCCCCAATTAAGGCTGACACAAAGACGTTTTGGATTTTGTAAAAAGCACAGAAGAATGTCATTGGTGCATATTCCGACGATGAAACTGAAATAAATAATGCAGCTCCAGTTCCCACGTCATCCGAAATATGAATACATTATGAAAAGTATGCGCAGTTATTTAGACGCATATTCCAATAGTTAAATGAATAAAAAATGGACGACATCGAACATCTTGTTGACAATTAGATGCTAAAAGGGACAATGCGAAGAAAAAAAATTATCAGATCATTTTCCAAAAACTCAATAAATGTTTTGTTTTTCTAAAAACTTGAACATTTTGTATTAAATTTCATAAAGTTTTTGTGAATGTTTTTGTTTTGTTGATTTTTATCAAACACATGCACATTTACAGATCTATGTAAATAAAATGTACTCTAATAAATTTCATTTTGTTGAATATATATTTCTTTTTGCAATACCCTTTATCACGAAATTTTTTTAACACGAAAAATATTTCAGTCTCCTCGGTTTCGTGTTAAACGGATTTCCCTGCTTATTCAGAGTTGCCAGAAACTCGTGCAGCAAAGTAGCGAATCGATTTTCACTTGCAATTCATAAATATAATTTTTTTTTTAAATTTTGGCGATTCTGTAAAATTTGTTTAAAAATACTATAAAATGCTTTAATAATTTGAAATATATTCAAATTCTTCCTGCTCAATATCGTGATATGCTCTGTAATTTTTACAAATTTCTGAATTACATTGGCGATGAAATAAAATCAACACAAGACCCTCGATCTTATAAAGTCATTATTATTCTGAGAATTGAATCCAACAGTTCAAGGCACATTTGATTCCTTAGTTTTGTCTTTGTTGACGTCGCTCTCGAAAATACCTTTTCCATTGTGGCATTACTTACGCAAAAGCTTTAAAGTAAATGTAGCTAAATTTCTTAAAAACGGATTTCCAACAGCGCCTTTTTTAAAAATGTGACACCAAAATAATGTTCCATCTTTTAAAAGCTCATATTCTGAATGAAAAACATCTTTCAACTGTATGTTAAAAATTTGTCTCCTCTGATTTAACAGAACAATCAATTTAGATTGGTCTGCTAATTCTAAAGGACGATTTGAATTTGAAAAAAATATCAGGGGAAAAATTCTTTATCTTTTATAAAGTTACATAATTTGAAGAGATTCGGTTAAAAGTTGCTCACAGGAAGTCTTGAGAAAATTATGACATCTTTAATAGATTTCTTTTGTAGATTCTGGAGAAGTTATTTTACTTTTGTTTATCCCAAAACACTCATCCAAAATCAACTTCCTGGGGCCTTCTGTGTCGTTTCGGAGTTTGCCCATGTTTTCATAGGCGATTAAAGTCACCTAATTTGTTTGGGGAATTTTTCCGAAATAACTCATTTTTTTAATTTCCTCTATTACTTTCATGTGTGGTAGAAAGTAGCAAAAAGTAGCGGAACCACCAAGTAAAGTTGCGTAAAATTCGCGAAGTATACAAAATGTAGCGAAAAGTTTTCAAAAGTAGCAAAATTCGAGAAAAATCGCACGATCGGACAACACTACGCATATTGTTTTTGAAAGAATGGAGTGAAAAAGTATATTATAGAAAATTGCTTGCATGCATAGAAAATGGAAATAACAGAACACTGCAAAATGTGCAGACAAATGGCGCCATGTCTACTATTTAAGTCATCGATGTTATAAATTTGAGAAAGCTTCGGAAGTAAATCCTTATCTCAGCAATAAATTACTTTTGTTCCGTTGTAATATAACTAAGTAGCTTCCATGAACATTGTTGGGTTTGTAATTCTATTAATCCTCCTTTTTTATTGTATAAGCAATTCACATACTTGATTCCAAACGGAAGAAATATATTAAGGAAGGGCAGGGTAATGGTTTAGATGAGTGAAAACTTATTTAACTGTGATGAAATTTTGAAAGGCTCATAAATACATTTCACCTCAAGGGCTCTAAAAGTGATACTAATAAAGTATATTTATATAGCATAGTTGTTTTTATAAACGTTTTAAAGGAATCGAATAAAAAGTATATACTTCAAAAATAACTTATTGTTGACCGTTGGGGATTAAATGTAAACAATAACATTAATTTGAAATGGAGCGAAATAATTCAAGGAAGTCTTTCAATCATGTTAAAAACATGATTAAATTTTTAAGATAAGAATCTCAGCTAGAATTTATTTCAGTATTGCATATTTTCAAATTGACGTGACTTAAATGTAAATAATATTTTAGAATTTGTTTTTCTTTTTAAAAAAAAAAAAACTAGAGGGGGTGTGGTACCCTCTATCCTTCCAATGTTGGACTAACCCCCCATTGTACACATAAACCAATTGTTCACACTCATTGCTCAGATTGTAAAACCATACAATTTGGTACATCTGGTACAAACTGGTACCATCCCATGTCAAACCGTAATTTATATGTATTCTGTAGTTCTATTTATGCAGTGAAATAAGTTTGACATGAAAATGCATTAGACGAAGTATAGATCAACACGAAATACTACGACGGTCCCGACAAACTATTATGTATTTTCATGTATTTTTTCTCTTCTCACGAAACAAAAATCGCTTTACTCGAAAAGATTTCCCACCTGGGAATGAACAAAATACGGAAACACCAGCCATGCCGGCGAAATTTAAGAGGGATGTGAAATGAAAGAGAGGTGGTTTCACATGTTTCGTTAAAAGGAGATGTTGAGAAACCTTGGAATATCCTGTTACAAGCAAATTTTGCTTATCTAAGCTACTCTCACGCTCCACCCTTACAAACGCCCCTCAAAAACATCTCATCTCGCATCAGTTGACTTTGGAGTTCGGTGACCAGTACATCGCAGTGTGGTTTGATTCCCGTTTTTTTTTCTATTTTAGAAAAAAAAAAATTTGAGCATAATGGCAAAGAGCTCAAGAGGTAAGCACAAACTGCTATTTCTCTCAAAAAAAAAATGGAGCCGCTTGAGGCTGCTGATCAAAAACAGAAGAACTTGAAAAATTTGTATGAAATTTCATTAAGTTTGAAGGATATTCGTTTTCGGTACCTTCCTTTCCGTAAGCACATGACTTACCGTTGGACCAAAATGATCACTTCAGTCCGGAGGCAGTTATGGGCTTATATGGATACCACCACCACACACTCCCCTACCAGTGAGTCGGTAAGGTGAAAGAACGATATCTTGTTATAGCGAGCGTGTGAGCTGTTGCGTCACTAGGTTTTGACGGCTTTGCTGGTTGTTTCATTCGTGCGAGACGGCTTTGTTGATTTCGTCACGTGTCTGACGGCTTGGTTGCATTTGCGGTGGATAGATGGCACCACGACTGCTGTGCGAAGGTTGCGTTTGTTTGAAGTTCCCAGGGTCACCAATGAAGGAGATTCGTTCACGGTTCCTTCCATGACTTCCTGCAAGACCAAGATGATCACTTCAGTCCGGAGGCAGTCATGGGCTTATATAGATACCACTGCCACAAGTTCTTGAGAATGTTTTGTTTCATGGAATCTTATCATATCCATGCATGTATACATATCTATGCAAATAAAATGTACTCTAAAATATAATTTTGTTAAATATATCTTTCTAGCAGTATCTTTTAACGCGAAATTCTTTTAACAAGAAAAAATATTTCAGTCCCCACAATTTCGTGTTAAACGATTTTCACTGTATGTTCTGTTTTTTCGCAGAATTCGTTTTTGGCGCTTCGCTTCAGTTAAGTTCGTCACTGAAACTGCATCATCCAACATCAAGTTCTCAGATTCCGATAAACCTGCTGCTAACTGGAAAGCTGAGTATTTAGTTTTGTTAATAAGTCTTCGTATATGAGACAATAAACTATCTTCCGCAACGATTTCAGTCCGGGAAATCGGTTGCGATATTTTTCTGCGAGAGCTTGCAATAATGTACTATTGTAACCATATTGGCGACATAATATAAAACGAAGCACATGGTTGCCAACTCAGCGCGTACGGTCCATGTGAAATCGGGGTTACCAACTTGGCCAGTTATCTTTAATGTTGGCATAGATGCGATGGAACGTAATAACTAAATTACAGCATCACGGAAAACTTCTTTATGTTGGAGAGAAAAACTCGAAATGGGGTTGTGTATACTGTGTGATAATTGATTTATCAATATTAAATTGAAAGCAAGTTTAGAAATTACTAGTGACTTCCATGGGCTTGTCAAAAACAAAATGTAATACATATATTGATAATATGTGCAGCTTATAATATTAAAGTCGCATATTGTAGATTTAACGTCGAAGTACAATTCTTATTGTATTCAATACATTGTTGTTGTATGAGGGGGGCGCATTGAAAATTATAACTGTGAAAATTGGGTCGCAAATCTGAAAAGTTTGAGAAGCATGGTTCTAACCGCTAAACCCAAACATAAAGTTTGTTTTTCTAAATTCTTTTGTCGGATCTGTGGAATGAAACATCATTCATTGCTTCATTTTACCAAAAGAGTTGAGAATTGATTCAGAGGTCTCACTGGATTAAATAATCTCTCACAAACTCTTCGATTCAAAAAGTGTACCTTTGTGTCTTATACTGATGCAAGTTTCAGAGAGCATATTGAGCTCTTTTTAGTGGAAAATTTCCTTCGCATGAAATATTTAAATTTAGTTCTTCCAGATTTCCTTCAGTTGGCTGATCCTACATTTTGCAAACCAGGCCTTATTAGAGTTTGCAATCCCGTGTCATATTTTCAATCCCGGGATTTCGGGATTACATTATCTAAATGCCGGAATTGGTCCTGGGATTAGGAATGAGCTATTTATTAAAAATACTTACATATTAGCATAAATGACTTTGTATGATAAAATTGAAAATCTTATTAAAAATTGATTTAATATTATTTTAATGAAACAAATAAAAGAATTAATTCATCATAAAAGACAAATAAAAATAGTACATAATGAAATTTTTAAAAACAGCATTTCTTCATTTCTTGTGTTCCTGAGCTTATAAAAACACAGCTCGTCCAGCGTTTCATTGTTGAAACGGCTTCTTTTTGTTACACATTGTCCTGTTGAAGAAAATGCACGTTTGGATTCTTTACTAGTAGGTATTATCGTCATTAAATAGGAATACGCTCTTTTCAGATAGTCACCAAGTTTCCCTCCATTTTCAAAAAACAGACATTTCTTTTTGAATTTTTGATGACAGTGTCACAAATCTAAAATATGCATTGGTGCATATACCTCTTTGATAACTTTATTTAGTTCTACACTTAATGGTTTTTGTATATAAATTGATCCAGTTATTGAATCAGAATGTGAATTAATTTCTAGTGTTACCTCATTTGAAATTGAAGGTCTAGTTCCCTGAGCTGTTAGTAATGCAATGAGATTTAAAGTGTCTCAAGTCTTCCAAGCAGGTCCGCTGTTAGTTAAAGGCATTTAATTGAATAAGGAACTTGACAAAATCTATTCTTGAGATGTTTGTATTATTGTGTAAACATTGCAGTGAGCCACTTAGATTTGTGCGACATTCTCCCATACGAGAAATGAGAGCTGTGCATATATTTTTTCCCCTTTAACACATTTATAATTGCACAAAAAAATTCTACGTACATATTTCATAAAAAAATATATATAATTTTTTGAAAAATTAAATTCTTAGAAAATTTTAATGAGAACAAATTTTTTAAATATAATTTAGACAAAAATTAAATCCTGGGATTTCGGGATTGGAAAAAAACCGGGATCCCGGTGTCTCGGAATTCCGGGATCAAGGGGCTGAAACTCCTACTAGATATCTTCCAAAAATTCTAATTGCCTCTGTCCAAGTTAGCTGACACCGGACATCCTGAGGATAGGAGAAATGTCCGTTTTCTGACGACCACTCGCGATGGGGAGAAAGTTACAGAAGAAAATAAGATAAAACAAATATCATATTTCATGTTTAAACATACACATCCACCTCGAACCCTCCAAGGTTCAACACGTAAGAAAACTGACATTAAACGTATACAGTACAAAAAAAGTAAATAGAATACATTAAATGTAATATCAGATTCACAATACTTAGAAAAAAAATTTTTTTAAATATAATTCAGACAAAAATTAAATCCCGGGATTTGAAAAAACAACCGGGATTTCGGGATCCCGGAGCTGCAAACCCTAGGCCTTATCCACGCACTGATATGATGCCAATGGGTATTCCTGATTCTAAAAAATGACGCATTTAAGATTAATTCATTAATGAATACATGATAGTTTAAAAAACTAAAAATGCATGCTTTTATTGTAGAACGAACTAAAAATATATATATATATAGTTTAAAAAAACTAAAAAGCACGCTTTTATGTTTAATCGAACTAAAAAGTAAAAAGAATAATTTTTAATATAAGAATAAAATGCATAAACGAGAAATTTAATGTCATTGTTGTAAAAGCGTGGGGGTGCTCGGTATTCATTGTTATAATTTCTTACTAGTTCTATTCCGAAATTTTGAGTTAGCGTAAAAATGTAGTGCAAAGCACCCCACGCTTTTATCATAATGACATTAAATTTCGCGTTTATCATTTTATTCTTATATTAAGAATTATTTTTTTTTTTAACTTTTTAGTTCGATTTGATATAAAGCGTGATTTTTAGTTTTTTTAAACAAAAATTTATTTATTATAATATATCATTTACCCAACTTATCACCCATTACTTATGATAGAGAATTGTTTTGGAAACACGATCTTACTTAGCCTTTCAAAATGTGCTAATTTTCGTTTTCATAATAATTCTCATACAAATCATTTCTGACGTATCTTACTGTCGTCCATTCTTCGGAAATCTTCTTGGGAGATGCCACATTGCGCTGTCATCTGGCACGTTAATTCTGTGAAGAAGATAAGACCGATGCACACACTGATTGTCAGAGCATGAAGGAACACCTTGTGTCGCAGCTGGTGGATGATCTCCTCCGTTCTGGAAACATTTCTTGCGCACGAGAAACTTTTTCGAACACCATTATCTGGCGCGAAAGAAATTCATTTTTTTTTTCTTCTCTTCTTCATCTGTCTTGGTGTCGGATTCGGCGAAAAAAAAAGTTTCACGTACAGCTGCGGATCGGAGTGCCGTACTTTTCTGCGGAAAGTACGTGACAATTCAAGGCTGATCGCCGCAGAAGACTTACGGCTTCGAAACTTGTGCTGATGCGACGACAGATATCGGGCGTAGGAATACCGTGACGAAATCCCTTAGGGTTAAGAGATACTGAATGGGGAAAACAAAAGCGTTATGAAATCTTTTTGAAAAGTGGAATTACAATTGAATGTGTAATGCAAATATATCGGTATTCCATGGCGATTCTAAGATATTTTATAGCGATCGTGGTCATATGTTCAAATCTCTCAAAAGTTTTCAAACATGTACTCTATTTAAGACTTCTAACCATCTGGATTTGCGATCAAAAAAATTAAAAAACTGAGTCTTTAAAGCCAAAATTTATTCTACGGACTCCTTTTATTCAAACAACCACTTAGACCATAGGTTCTCAAACTTTTTTGAACTGGTGCCCCCTTGTCTAGTCATTATTTCGATACCGCCCCTGCCCACTCTAGAGAAATAAAAGTGTACATAATACATGGCAAAAACAAGAGTTAAACTTTGTGACGGGTGCTTACGCGTTTCACTAACCTTCTCTTATAAACTTTTAAATTGTATTTATTTTGACCAATCCCCACTGAGAGCTGGAAGTGTGACTTATGCAAATAAGATAGTTTCGTGTTTAGCGAGTTCGAAAGAGATATAAAAGGGAGAAATGAAATGAAGAGAAGGATGGTTAAGCGGTGTGAGGGAGGATGACTAAGCGGTTTGATAGAGTAGAACTCCGTGTTTGAGATTATAAAGTAAATTACGTCGTTGTCCAAGAAGGTGTTTTTATCCGTCTAGCTTAATAAAGTGAAATTTGAAGATTATTTAAGGCGGATCAGAAGTTATTGAAGATATCCTAGATTACAGCCACTTTATAAATTCTACTTGTTCCAGGTTCCTACTGAAGAAGATTTCAGGTCTGTAACTTTTGTGGCTTAAATTTAAATGTGTAGTTTGATTGTACGTGTTATTTCCCCTCGTGATATCAGTTAGTATTCCGTCGTCCATAATTGAATGCTGATAATACTCCATGATAATTTATTGTTCTTAAAGTTGATTATTAATTGTATAATTGTGTCTTAAAGAAATAATAAATAAGTGATTTATTATTTGAGTAGTCTTTAATGATGAATACTACATATCCTAACATAGATAATATGCAAAGGGGTAGTGGGAGACTACGACACTGGCGCCCAAACGAAATACCGGAATTAAGAGCAGGTGCAGGATTTAGAGTTTTGCCGGAGTTATTTTTTTCGGGTAAAGAAAATGTGTTTGAGTTTTTAAATAATATTGATGATAATATAGCTTACTATGAAATACCGGCGAATCTATCGTGTGCATATTTAAAAGGTCATTTAGTTGGGAGAGCGTTAGACTGGTTCCAAGTGATAGGGTTCGAGTGTGTAAATGAAGAAGCGACTGCATTTGCAACACTTAAAAAGAAATTGTCAGACAGTTTTCCGGTAATACGGAATAAATCAGAGCTAGAAGCTCAGTTTTTTTCGTCAAAACAAAGGAGAGGTCAAGCCCCGTCAGACTTTATTTTTCAAATGTTAAAATTACATAAAAACTTGGAATTAAATTATGATGAGATAAAGTTGATTGATCACATAGTAATGCGACTAGAACCCCAAATAATGGATTATTTAGAAGTTCGAAACCCCACAACGAAAACTCAATTGATAGAGTTGGTAGACCGGTATGAGGAACGTCATAACTGCAGGGAAAATCAGGGTTCGAGTAATAATTTTGCTAGACGAAGTTGGGATGTGAGTAGGAATCCTGAGGAAAGAAGGAATAATAGAAACTGGAGAGATACTGGGGTCGGAAATAGTCAAAATGATCAAAGAGGACTAGGCAGGGGTGCGAATAATTTTCCTCGTCGTAATTATCAAAATCAAGGATTCGAGGGTGGAAATCGATACAATCAGTCAAATCAGAGAACAGACCGGTATCAGAACCGTAGGATGGAGGTTAGGAAGGGTCCTAATGATGATTCAGCAAAACAGAATTGGAGGCGTGTTGATTGCAACAGCGAAAGGCAAAGAAATGCCAATTTAAACTTTCAAAGAGATCGTAATGAGGCAAATCCTCCTAATAGAATTAGACTTAATTCATTGAGATTATCACCAGTTGAACTTCCGTATGTGCCGATTTTGTTGAATGATACTTTTTTAAAAGCGCTCTGGGATACAGGTGCGGAAAAGTCATTTATTTCAGAAAAAACGTACCGGTCGTATTTTTCTTTCTGTCCTTTAAAAAAATCGTTAGATGAAGTAGTTACAGCTCAAGGGTCACAGTGCAGAAATTTAGGCACAGTTGAGCTGAAAATTAAAATAAGAGAATTTTCGCAGTTATGGAAATTTCATGTGATTGCTGAGATGCAATATCCATGCATCCTGGGTGTTGATTTCATGTCATACGCGAAAATTAGTTTTGATTTCCTGTCTAAATCGTTAATCATTCCGGATTCGAAAACGGAAAAAGTGGCAATTTTGGACGAACCGGTTCAAATAGATTTATCTAACACTAAGTTAAATTCAAAACAAAAGCAAGAATTGCAGATTTTGTTTAAAGAATTTCATGGGCTGTTTTCGCTTAAGCCTGGTCTAACACATGTATTTTGTCATGAAATTGACACAGAATAATAGGCCTATAGCGTTTGCATCGAGAACTTTAAACCGAGCAGAAAGGAATTATACTGTGACGGAACGTGAATGTTTAGCTGTCATATGGGCATTAAATAAATATCGCACGTATTTCGGATCCTTGCCGGTTAAAGTGATAACAGACCATGCTGCACTTACCAAATTAACAAAGGGAAAGAATTTGTCATCTAGAATGATAAGGTGGACGCTTAAGTTGGCGAATTTTAATGTAGAATGGGAACATCGCCCAGGTACGCAAAATTTAGTGGCTGATATGTTGTCCAGAAACCCGTTAGAAAGTAATGAGGAACCAAAAGTGTCTTGTGCGGTGATTAGATCGTTAGTATTATCTTCTAGAGAACAGTTAAGAGAGGAACAGAGAAATGACCCGGAGCTAGGTCACATTATGAAGTTTTTGGAAAATCCGGACGATAGTTCTGTTAATGAATCGATCTGCAGAAATTGGTCCAATGACTTTAAAATCGTTGACGGTTTGCTATATTATGCAAAGTATACAACCACACTAGGTGAGTTAAGGGTATTTATACCTAAAACTTTACGTAAAGATGTTATGCGAGAATTTCATGACTCGCCTATGGCAGGTCATCTAGGCAAAAAGAAAACCTACTTAAAATTAAAGGACGCGTGTTATTTTCCGTACATGAGGAAATACATTTATAAATATGTAGCAACCTGCGACCAATGCCAAAAAGTCAATTATAAAAACGGATTACCAGCTGGTCAATTAATTCCCATAATAACGAATTTTTCGAATGAAATCGTGTCTTTAGATTTGTTAGGCCCATACCCTGCAACTAGTCCAGAACGCTATAGATTTATTTTAGTAATTACCGATAATTTTTCTAAATGGGTTGAAATAGTTCCCTTAAGGAAAGCTTCGGCTAAAGCAATTGCCAATGCATTTTTTGAGAATTATATTGCGCGTTATGGAGCTCCTGTAAAGTTAGTCACCGACAATGGTCCCCAAATGATATCCGAAGTTTTCGAGCAAGTGTGTCGCAGATTGCACATAAAACACGTTAAAACTGTGGTATATCGTCCACAAGCTAATCAAACAGAACGAGTCAATCGCACTCTTTTAAAAATGATTTCGAGTTTTGTCGCGGATAATCACACTAACTGGGATCAATTTCTGCAAGAGTTCGGTTATGCAATTAGGACAGCAGTACATGAGACAACGGGTAAAACACCGGCGGAATTATTTTTAGGTCGAAATTTAATCACTCCTTTTCAGAAATTAGTTATGGTAACTGATGGATCAGATTTAGTTTGTGGGAACATAGAAAGGTTGTTTGAGGAAGCTAGAGTTCATACAAAGCGCCAGCAAGAGAAGTGGGCGAAATATTATAATAAAAAGAGGCGTGAAAATAATGTGAAAGTTGGTGATCTAGTATTAGTTCAAACTCACCCGTTAAGTTCAAAATGTAAAAAAATAGTAGGTAAATTTATGCCAAAGTTTGAAGGCCCATATAAAGTTCTGAGTGTAAAAAATAATAATAATTTAGTAATATTAAAATTGGGTAAAAGAATAACGGTTAATGTTGACCAGGTGAGAATTTACTATCAAAGAGAAGACAGTGTTGCCGAGTCGGAAAGTAACACTAGTAGTAATCATGGTGCAGTGACATCAATCAGGTCAGATGATGCGCAGTCGTCATTGGTGCAATCGGAGAATGATAGGGGTGGTCGTAAAGGATCGAAATCAGGAAATGTAAATGGTAGTAGAGATATAGTTGCGAATAGACGCGATGGAGTAGAGGTGAGAAAAAAACGTGGACGGACGGAATCTACTGTTTCTTCGGGGGATAACGCGTATAATTTCAGGAAAAAAAGACCTGTATGTGCTGAGAGAGAGAAAAGAGGAAGGCCGGACTCATGGATTGACAATGTACGGAAGAAGAGACCAGAGGCCCAAGCAGATCGTGAGAAAAGAAAGATTTCCTCGTCAATGTCCTCTCGTCCCTCCAGGAAGCGTTATAGAAAGGTGGAAGAAAATAGTTCTGAAAGAGCAGTTCCAGGACCATCCCACAGATTCAAGTATAACAGACCTCATCAGGAAAGGAGCTGTCCATACAATCTTCGGAGCCGACGTCGAGTGGACAACAGCCAGGTTCCAGTTCTCACAGAAGTAAACAACGCCTCAGCAGGAGCATATCAACTTCAACGGACTCGATGGATGAAGAGACCCAGAAGGTTAGAGCGCAGAGTGGACAACCCTAGGACAAGGTCATCCAGCACAGAAGCCATGATGGGAGACAAAGCCTATGCAGATTGGATCTAAAGACTAGTCAGGTTGTATAATTCTAATTTGTTTATTTTTCCTCTGACAGACAGTTCGGAGTATTTTCCATGTGGGCTAGTCTAATTTTTTTGTAAAGTTAGCGTACAAAAGTGTCACTGAGTTGTGTGCATTTTCATATCGGTTGAAAAGACTTTTGTATTAATTTTTTTTCCAAATTGTGGAAAAACATTTGTTGAATTGCAATTGTTTTGCTACACATTAAAGACGTGGCTTTATATGTGAGATTACTTGTATTGTTTGTTGTAATATATTCTATGTAAAATGTATATATTTGGTGTGTAATTATTAAGATGTATAAGTAATGTCTGGTTTCTGGGCGCGGCGTAATTAGGAATACTAACAAAAAACATTAACAGCGCAGCGCGATTGATTGGGAATTTTTGAAAATGAAACCAGATAAAGGTTATTTTGTTACTAAACTATATATATATATAATATAATGTATGCCATATTTTATGTCAATAAGGAAGTTGTATAAAAGTTCTGTGCATTTAATGTCATGTTTTAGAAAAAATTGACAAGGTTTCCTTTCAGGGCAGCAGTCCCTGAACATAGTGATGTGATGAAAGTTTGATGTCGTATGAAGATACTGTATAAAATGTTTGTATTTATTAGCACTTAAGTAAAGTGCATGATCAGGGTTTTTTCCTTGAAAGGTTTTCCCCTGATCTTCGCCCGAATGGGATGCACTGTAGGGAACCTAATATTGTGAAAGATAAATAAATTAGAGTGGAGTACCCTTTTGAGTAGTCATTTCTGTGTGCTAGTTTAATTAAAGTTTCTAACTTAGAGAGTTAAAATTTTCTGCTAATTCAGTGTTTTCAGGCATTATAAAGTTCGTGAGTTAAAACTTTCTACAAGTTTAGTATTTTCAGGCGTTATAAAGTTCGTGAGTTAACTTTTTACAAGTTCAGGCATTCTAGAGTAGTTAAAATTTGTGCAGGTTCAGTGTTTTTCAGATGTTAGGTAAATTAAGCGAATTCTTGCAGGTCGTTTAGACCGTCAATAAGTCACGCTTTTTTTCTCGGAAGGGGGTTGTGACGGGTGCTTACGCGTTTCACTAACCTTCTCTTATAAACTTTTAAATTGTATTTATTTTGACCAATCCCCACTGAGAGCTGGAAGTGTGACTTATGCAAATAAGATAGTTTCGTGTTTAGCGAGTTCGAAAGAGATATAAAAGGGAGAAATGAAATGAAGAGAAGGATGACTAAGCGGTTTGAGGGAGGATGACTAAGCGGTTTGATAGAGTAGAACTCCGTGTTTGAGATTATAAAGTAAATTACGTCGTTGTCCAAGAAGGTGTTTTTATCCGTCTAGCTTAATAAAGTGAAATTTGAAGATTATTTAAGGCGGATCAGAAGTTATTGAAGATATCCTAGATTACAGCCACTTTATAAATTCTACTTGTTCCAGGTTCCTACTGAAGAAGATTTCAGGTCTGTAACTTTTGTGGCTTAAATTTAAATGTGTAGTTTGATTGTACGTGTTATTTCCCCTCGTGATATCAGTTAGTATTCCGTCGTCCATAATTGAATGCTGATAATACTCCATGATAATTTATTGTTCTTAAAGTTGATTATTAATTGTATAATTGTGTCTTAAAGAAATAATAAATAAGTGATTTATTATTTGAGTAGTCTTTAATGATGAATACTACATATCCTAACATAGATAATATGCAAAGGGGTAGTGGGAGACTACGACAACTTTAAAAAATATCCCATTTCTAATAGAATATATTTTTTCATTTAATTTTTTTCTAAAACCCCAATATTTTTACTTCCGAATCTGAAATAGCTATTGCCACAAACATATTTAAAAGCGTAATATTATATATTTTAGTCGTAGGTAGGATATTGTTGGAATTGAAACGCGCTACTGAATCTCTTCTTCATTTAAAAGGAGTGGAATAAAAGTTTTGGCTTACCTGTTGTGAAGACAGGCAGGGATTTTGATGATACGAAGTAATTCATGAGAGACAAAACTATTGCTTTCAAAACAAATATAAATTGACAGTTTCAGTCTTTAAAAAATCACACGTTAATTCATGTTTAAAATATTTAATTATGTTTCTTGGGTAATATACATAATGAAATGCAGTGGACGAAACATTTTTCCTACTGTTCTCAGACAAAGACAACCCGTGCACCACAGAAATTAAAATTTACTATATCATTAAGTTTAATGTAGGTCTGAATGTAATGTAATCTTTTTAAGTTTTTCATCCACTTTCCGAACTAACGAAATATGGGAATTTTCGTACATGTGATAAGGAAATGATTTAAATACATACAATCAACATAAGATATAAATAGTATTAAAGTTTACTTTTGTTAGTACATAATCAGCGCGTGTTTTTAAAGTCTTTTTTAGACTACATATGGATAATCTGCCCAAGCCCCTCCGTGCCATCTCAACGCCCCCTAATTTTCTCTGGGTCTTTTACTGCCCCCTGAAAGCCTCAAACGTCCACAAGAGGGCGTTATCGCCCACGTTGGGAGCCTATGACTTAGACGATCAGAACGATCTGCAAATGAATGATGTCTCAAAATATACAAAAAAATAATTACGTATTAATTCCAGCCAGCATCGATATTGCGCGTTAAAATTATTTTCTCCAAATGAAAAAATATATTTAGAATACTTAAAGAAGATACCAACCTAAGCAATAGTTAAAACCTTAACAATAAACGATTATATAAGAGCAAATATAAATTAAGTAATCGCATGAATTAAAGTTATATGAATTATTCAATTAAATAATAAATAAATATAGAACAATTCAATGCAGAATAAAGAACAATTCAATAAATAATTATTCAATATAGAAATAAAGAAAATTCAAAAAACAATATAAAAAATTATTCAATAATAAAACAAATTTTTAAAGGATAATTTCTTTACTAAATAATAAAGAAATAATAATAGTTCGATAAAGAAAACTGTGAATAATAGCAACCATTTTGACTGCGGAATAACTGTGAACTAATTTTTAAGTGTGTGAGCTAATTTTAAACTGTGAATAATTTTTATAATCACACAAATGATCAAAAAGGTATCAAAAATATGCAAAAAATTAATTACATATTAAGTTCATCCAGCTTCGATTACGTATTATAGCTCTTTTCTCCAGCTGAAAAACTATATTTAGAATAATTACAAAAGATACCAACTTAAAAAACATAACAACCGACAGTTCTATATCAGCAAATAAATTAAAAGTAATCAGATAAATTAGAATTAAATGAATTATTGAATTAAAGCAGACGAAAGCAATTAAAGCAAAGAAAAGTTTAGAACCTAAACAATACCTTAACAGCAGTTTAATTTAAACAATCAATTAAAAATTATTTCAAAACAAAGAAAATAAATTTAAATACAACTAAATATTTTACGACAGAAAAACAAAGATAACTACATTGGAAGGATAGTAATACGAACAACTGTGTAGGTGTGATAGATAAAAACCATTTATATGTGTTTGTATCATAATCATAAAAACATAAACTTAATTTTCTGTCTATGTACAATATTTTCATTTTTAGGTACATACTCTTAGCCTTTGATCAATTTTGCCGTTTAAGGAACTCTCCAAATGTCGTAATATTCATAGCCAATTATGAAAAAATGTTTAACGCATGCTTATATTTATAAATTGGACAAATTTACACAAAATCTTAGCGCGAATTTTTCGAAATCTTCGCTAATTAATTGGTCTATGAGCTATGCTACGTAAGTGCCCAGTTTTTATGAATGAAAATATAAATGAATGTATATAGACTTTACTCTTACATATTCCAACACAATATTGATCTCATGAATATTGCAAGATACAAGGGGTGATCAAATGAAAAGGTACGAAACGACACGGTGGGTACAAATATAGACTTAATTCAAAATATGCACTATAGGCCTGAGCACAACGATCCCACTGATGAACAAGCCGCAGGATTCCTCGTTCCCAGAATTCCTGTGGCTGTGACGAGACCCAGTCCTTCACAGTGTCCTTGAGTACGACGTCCGAGTTGAAGCGCTTTCCTTTCAGATGTTTCTTCAGTGGACCAAAAACATGGAAATCGCAGGGTGACCTGTCCGGACTGTAGGACGGATGGTCCAACGTCTCCCATTGGAACTTGTCCAGTTCCATTTGTGTGACTCTGGAGACGTGTGGACGCGCGTTATCATAGAGCAGAACCACACCTTCCGTGAGCAGCCCCGGTCTTTTGTTCTTGATGGACCTGCGTAGGCGTCGGAGTGTCTCACAGTACACATCGGAATTAATGCTTTTTCTGTGCTCGAGTAATTCTGCGCTCGCATCATTTGGACGCCGCTTTTTATAAGAGCCTTTGCTCTCTCCTGCGCATGCGGGCACCCGCGCATGATCCGATCCCAGTCAGAGTCTCCAATGGCATCCCGAGATGTCTCGCTACATTCTCCCTTGGCGGAATATGCAAATATTTAACTGTTTCATTTTTATGTCGTTTCGTACCTTTTCATTTGATCACCCCTTGTATTATCCTGATTTTTCTATTAACTATTTTCTTCGCATACAAAAGTGTCAATTTGGAAACAAGATTATATATCCTTGTAAATTTACTTATCAGTATATATATATAAAGTCGGGCCTCTTTTTAACGGAATCGCTAAATCCCCCCAAAAATTCGTTCTATGTGGAAAATTGGTCAGAGATTCATTTTTTTAATATGCTTTTTAAGTTGGTTGCAGGAAAAAGTTTGCAAAATAGAGGCTCGTAAAATGATGGTCCGATTTTAATTTAATAATAACTCAAATTAGATGATTAGCAACTAACGTGTTTGTTACCTGTCAATATTCGAAAATTATTTCTTTCATATCTCTAAAGATAACCAAACCAATGCATAATACATAAAGCTTATCAAATAAGAAACTGTTTTAATTAGATGGATAATGTAATTCTTTTAAACAAAAAAAAATGTATGAATCTGTAAAAAAAAAAAGATTGTCTTATTGATTTTTGAATGAGTGCTTGCAAATTAAATAGATTTCGATTTAAATAAACTTATAAATACATATAAAAAATTATACTGATTTATTCAAAAATTTATCATAGCTCTGGTTTAGAGAAATTAGTGTCTATAATACAGTTATAAATCAATTATTGAAATTTTATTCAGTATCTAATCCAAATACATTTTATTATCAAAATACGAATTTACAGTTGATATTGAAATTTAATAAATCATGCTATTCCTATGACAATTGTATGTTGCATTTTTCTCCTTGAAATCATATGTGATTCGCATTCCGACGGAATTACTGAAAGATATGTTCATAAATTCAGCTAGAAGCTAACCGCCCGCTTTGCTGCATATTATCATGATGCTGTATGATTAGATCCTGTTTTTAAGTTAATAATGTCCAAGTCGTAGAACTAAGCATTCGATTGTTTTAAAAGCATTCTTACAACTCTCACATCTTGAATTAAAAAAAGCCTGGACTTGAATTTCGAAAACGTGTGACGAATCTATACGCGTGTTTCTAATAACCCTCTTAGGAAATTTTTGGGCTATGAATGACAACAACCCTTTTTGAAGAAGAAGCCGTGATATGCAGATTAGGTCGGTTATATATAGTATAGGTTTGCTTGGTAGAAATATAGATAGAGGAGAATAGATGATTAGACGAAGTTGCCTGGAGATTGGAATATTAAGAAGTTGAAGATAAGGAAAAATATCGCCGATCAGGTATTAGTTATATTGATAGTACGTTTCGGGCTTTAAATTGTGAAAGAGATTTAAATGACGATTGGTCACATAGCTACAGTGTAAATCAAATATCAAAGTAGTGGATTGATCCATAAAAGGTAGTTCAATTGATTGGAAGTCTTCTCGGAAATCGTGACTCTCGTAGCAATATCTCCCCTGCTCTTTTCTGGGAACATCTCATCCTATCTGATAAATTGAATTGTGTCTGAGATAGTTAGTGTGCTGAATAAATAGTTAAAAAGTATGTCGAGCCGTCCTTCACTTCCTCCTACATCTTTAGCCGGGTCCGAGAGTAGATATAGAGTATTACAAACGAAACTATAATTGTTAATTATGCCCTTATAACCCCATCACTGGAGTCGACTTTCGGACGACCCATTTTTAGAAGACCCTACCCTTTCTCTCCATGCATGCCAAATTTCAAATTTTAATTCTGATAATTCAAAAATGGAATTAACGGAATTTTTTTTTATCTTCAACGACTTCACAACCACCCTCTACATCGTTTGGGAGTCTACTTACACAAAACTGGTTCTTAGCAGACCTCTACTCAACAAAAGAAACATTTTTGCCTAATTTCATGTCTGTATGTTTAATAATTTAAAACGGAATTTTTTTCATCTGTAACGCCCTCGCAAACCCCCTTGAAGGAAGATTTTCTCAAAACCCTTTCATAGTAGATCTCTTCTCAACAAAAGAAATATGTTGGCTAAATTTAAAGTCTGTTGGTCTAATAGTTTAGATCTCCTCATGAGTGTGTGAATCGTTTCCTGCTATATTCATATACATAGATTATGGAGCTTTCAGCTAAAGTAAGTAATAGGGAAATTCTAGAATTGCATAACCTTCCAGAAGTTTAGAAAATCAATGAAATAATTTAATAGTCTCTTCTTCTCCTGGTCCTTGAATTCAAAATTTTCAGCATTTGTCAACAATCTTTACTGAATATGTTCCAGTTTTTATTTCTGCTTCAACACAAAGGTCAGCTAACTACAGCCAATATTGCTTTAAACTACGGTTAGGGAAGAAGTGTGTGTCAAAACGCAAAAGAACTCCCTACTTTCTGTATTTATGCCGGCGTGAAGATAATATAGAATATAATTATTCTGCACAGCAAGCCCATAAGAAAATCAGGACTCGAAAACTCAGCTCTGTTTAAACATCACCTATCCCGAACTCGATGCCAAGTTCACTTGGCTACCTCGGCCATAATAATCTTTACATTTAGAATATAAATCTGAAATAACCTTTTGGGTAAAAAGGTATCTAAAATCTGTCTGAGTTCAGTGACGAAAGATTTCTTGAGGCCCTTGGCCCATATGTAAAAATAGGTCCCCTCTGTGACCCCCCGTTAAGTAGACAGTATATATATATATATATATGTACAGAGGTGGGGAAACTTTTTTTTACCAATAGAGGCCGCATGTAAATTAAATAGTAATAAGGAAAGCCGCATAGGTGGATGTATCTATAAATGCGACTTTTGTGAAATTATTATAGATTTAACAATTTAGTGCATTATTTAGAAATATTATTATAGAAATGAAACCCTTATTTATTTATTATTTGACATAAAAAGTTACAATATAAAATATGTTTGTGTTCACATGAAGGTAAAATCTTGTCATAACATTTACCATTGATTATTATTTTTCTATAAATTTATTAAATTCATAAATATTGTTATAATTTTATATATATTCCACTGTTGGTATTTTTCTTTATGTATGCATAAACAAACATATATTTTAATCAAGCCTTAATTGTTCCTCAACCTGAGCATACGTGGTAGTGTTGCCATGGTGCACTAGGTGGCGTTCTAACATTTGGAATGTACAACTGGCTATTCCCACGAGCAGTCATTGAAACACACATACATTCATGCCGTTCTTTATTCAATTCCATTGATTTGTGCAAACTGTTGTAATCTATATAATTAAATATTAATTAATAGACGTGCTGGCTTTTATGAATGCCGCACAAGAAACTCGTGGGGTGCCTCGGGTTCCCCATCTCTAGTATATACCTTACGTTCTCAAATAACCATACAAATGGTAACCAGTTCCTAATAAATGTGCGTGGCTCATGTCACAGACCTAGGCCCAAATCGACTCACTACTTCCTTTCGATAAAATGAGTTATGATGGTGTATGTTGGTAGGCCTAGACCAAGACATGGACTTGACACAATAAAATAGTCATGCAACTACAGTTGCATGACTATTTTCCAAATTCCCAGTTTTCCCAAGAATACGTCCGGAAGTAACATTTCTCAACGAAAACTTATAATCTTATTGAGGATCCCTACATAACCAAGGTCCAAGCCATTCATCCCATGCCTTAAAACGTTTTTGTCTGGGCTCAAAACCCACTTTGGTATGCCATCGATCTGAAGAATGCAATTCAAGGATCTATTCCGCCATCTGAACGTGGCTTGAAATTATAAAGCGTAGCAGCAGCAGCGTAACGGAGAACATTTTGGCTCTCCTGCAAAGTCAGATTTTGGGCCCCCAAGTTGGATTTTACAAAAGGTATGTATTTAGTGGCAGCCAGGCCTTAGCCTCCTAGATCCTTGCCCCCCCCCTTCCTTCTGCAATGCGGGGGTTACTGGGGTGCACGTTACGCCGCTGCGTAGCAGTTGAGGTTAGCAAGTCTATGTACTGGGAAGAAATAAACAGTAAATAGCAGCGGTTCTTAAACTGTTGTCCGCGGACCCTTGGAGATCCCCAGCAATTTTTAGGGGGTCTGCGAAGGTCACTAATTGAATTTTAAGATATCCCTCTTTTACAAAATATGAAAGGCCTCGTGGAAAAATTTAAAAGTGTTTGTTCCTAGAATATATCACTAAATTGCCTCCAGTGAACAAACTCAATTACCACATGCATTTCGATCAAAAATATTATTTCAGTTTTACATTGTTTGCAACTTCATACCCATTATTACAAAGTAATATTTTCAACAACAAAAAAAATAGTAGAAGCACATGTACAAAGATTAAGAACTGAATTCGCGCGCCAATACCCGTACTATTGCATACACGGAAAGGTGTTCAAATTCTTAGGGGGCCAAGATTTCATGTTAATACATAAAGGTAGGCCGTGGCGATCGAAAGTTTAAGAACCGCTGGTATATAGGAAGTGTTTAATAAACAAAAAGAATATTCGAAATCTTTGATACATTTCGATTGCTACAAACAAATTTATGCCAAAATAAGAATATTTAAGAATATGTTCACTCTAAAATCAAACTTTCAAACAAGTGGCTACATTTCTTTGCGAATTTTGCCTTTTCATCCATCTGTATCAGAATTTCAATTAAAGTTCCATTACTCTCAAGCTTTAAAAATAATATTAGCTAAAGCAACGAAAGAATGTTCATCCAAACCACTCCAACGCTCCATTACTATTCTTCCAAGCAGAAGCAGAAAAAATGGTGACAAATTAGTCTTACGCTTTTCTTCAAAACAAATTACCCTAACACACCAAAGTGTTTTTCTGTTACACTTCGTCAGCATCCATAAACAAACCACTGTTAACTGTATGAATTTAAATGGGTTACTGAAATCAGAAGGAAAAATAGAGCCAACCTGGCATTTCAACACATTCTTTGCGTTCAACGAGGTACCATTAGTAACAATAAACTATTACAAAATCAGTTTGGCGAAAGAGGTATCTCCTACTTGGACACTCAAGGCACCTAGACGAATGAAGATTTATGTGTCTCGCAGTTGTTTTTTAAGCCATAGCTGTGAATTTTCGTGCTGAGAAAGATGAAAACCAGCAACACACGTTTTCAAGATCGTAAATTATGTTACTCTTGGCATACGAATTACCCTCGGACAAGAGAAAGCATCAGAGGAAAAAGTTATTGCGAGATTTATTGCAAAATAAAGACGTTAACTTTCACTAAATGTGTTCACTGGTTTTGTTTAAACAAATTCTATTTGTGTGCCCTGTTCGAGTAATTACGTTAGGTAAAATGTTTTTCTCTTCAGCAGTTTACGCATCACAACTTGAATCGATTAAACTTCTTATTTTTGCTTCTGAATTAGGATTTTTCCTTTAAAACAACCATATAAATCATTTTCTGTTGATAGTTTTTAGTTTTAAATGGAATGTTGGATTTAAACCAGTGACAATGAATCACGTAATAACATCATTTCATAAAGAACGAGATAAACGTTTAGTTCCTGCTCTGTTAAATGTTTTAGTTTTAAAAATTTTGTGAAATTATACGCTAAAAGACAACACACACATTCTTTCAATCGATAAAAGTTTGGTTAAATTTTCAAAAGTGAGATCTCGGTCTGTTATTTATACTTAACATATGACAACATGAAATGAAGCGAACTGATGAAGCTGTTAAAATTTCTTTGTTGTCACTTGGCAACACTACATTATTATGCTACACTATTTATTCTTCTGTAACATGTGTAGCATTGTGCCTCATATGTTTTACCTCGTAACAAGCAGTCAAGTTCTTTTATGATTTGTGTGACATATGTTAAGCAGTAAACAAGTGTGTGAACATTCATTATAGAAATTCAGAGTCTTCCATCAACCCAATATAGTCAACCACAATCAATCAATAATTACTGTACACATACTTTGAAAGGCTGTTGTGACAATGGTAGTTGAGTGATCAGGGTTATACTAACTCGGTAAAAGTGTTGCCAAGTCGCCCTTCCGAAACCTGACGCAACTAAAGACCCGTCCTATATAAAGGCTTAAATTGTTGGTCACGTTGAGGATCTCGATACTCAAAGTTGGTGTTGGTGTGGAGAGGAGGATGAGGAGGGGTGTGCTAGCTCGTATGTCGTTTTCGTAACGTAACCAATGTTAAAAATTAACCTCCTGTTGTCTCAAATACTCTCGCACTGCTCTGCATTGGCACATTAATAAGCACTCACTCAATTGAAAAGTTGTTATTTTCTGGATTGTTACAATCTGGAAATCTAAATGAAGGAATCTACATTATACGCTAAAATACGCTTATAATCCTTTGAACATGGATCGCAATCCACGATATTTCGTCCGATTTATCTGAACAGTTAACCGCTTCCCTTACAAATTATTTTGCAAAAAAATTGCAAAAAATCATCACTTTTTTAATTTTATTATTAAATACAAGGAAATGAAACAAAATAAAATAAGCAAGTTTTAAGAAGAATTTTTAATTTTTTACAAGTGTAAAAGGATTTAATGTTAATATTATTTTACTATCCCGAGTTATCTCGGGCAAATGGAAAAAAGTTAAATATTAGTCATTGTATGATAGTTTTTGAAACAAGCGACAACACAAAGTGATACCTGACATTCTGTCGCTTGTTTCAAAAACTATCTACAAAGACTAATATTTAACTTTTTTCCATTTTTTTTTTCAGCAGCAGGAATAACAACTGGAAAATTCCCAGAAGTAAACCTGAGTGGAGAAGGACTGATGCTGGGTCTTTCTGATGCGGCAAAAAACTCGTCACGATGATTTTCTGAAATTATTTTTTCCAATTTCAGTTCCATTCTAAATTGTTTAGGTGATCGTGAACCTCCTGATTTACAGTACAAGATGTAGGCTACGTACAGAAGAATCACTTCCACTTTTTTCAATGTCTACCATAATCTCACTCTCTGAAAAAACATCGCCATTTCCATCATCGCCATTATTTTTTTTTTCCAACAAAACTATCCTTTTTTAGACATTGCTAATCCACCAGCCGACGTGTACTACACAGTAGGGAAAACACGTGACTTATCCCGTCAAAAAATCCCTGCAACCAACAAAACTTTGCAAACTACCAATCTAAGCTGAATATTTCATTTCCTCCTGGCCGGATAAGACCATGATAAAACAAATCGTACTGACAAATTCTGCTTCACCCGAGATTTCTCGGGATAGTAATTAACTGCAATACATAAGAAACCGAGATAACTCGGGATAATCAGGCAAGCGGTTACAGAGTCCTGAGAAAGTGACTACATGACTGGAGAGAAGGAGCCTCCTGATTGGATGATTGTAGAGATGGTGCTGTCTGATTGGTTGGCGGGGGGCAGGCAGGGGATGACGCAAAAGTCTGATGTATTCGCCTGGATTTTTCTAAGTCGGAAGAACTGGATGGAGAAGGTGCACTGTGATTGGCGGGTAGAAATAAGTGAGTAACCTCTCAATTGACTGTGCTGAAGTTAAGTAGAAGGATAGGAAACTTATAAAACGGCTTGCCTGGTGGGTCGTAGCAGTAGGAGAATTAAAGTTTAAAGAAAGAAAAAATATAAATTCAAAATTATGTATAGTGATTCGTTTACCAACAAGGTGAATGACAAGATAAAAAATACGGCGGGTTATAAGAGTCTAGGAGAATTCTCCTAAGTCTTTTAGGATTGTCAAGAGGAGTGTAATTTTCGAGAATGATTATGTTGATATGTTAACATTAGGTAAATTGTCTAAAAATTTCTTAGCAAGATTTTGAACATGCTTTTTAAATGGGGGAATTTTTAATGCTTTGTAGATATTAGAGTTTTTGGTGTACCTATTAGCTTTTACAATACTTCTAATAATAGAGTTTTGAGAAGTTTCTAGGATTTTTATGTTAGACTTTGAGGCATGTTCCCGTACAGGAGAAGCGTACTTAATGATGGGTCACAAAACAGCAGTGTAGAGAAGTACCTTATTAAAATGTAGTCATTTCAGAATTCCGGTTATTTAGGGGGTAGAGATTAATCTAAATGCTTTCCAGAATTTATCTCGCGAATGTAGAATGCGATGTGTCCAAATGAGGTTTTTATAAAAAATAACGCCTAAGTATTTAGTACTCTAAGACCAGTGGGAATCTACATTAAGACGCAAAAATGTATTTAAAGAATCTACATGATTACTCAAAATGAAGAATTGAAATATAAATATTTCAATTATTTTTAGTCCTTGAAAATCTTGTGTCCTTTGAACTGCTGAATAGAAATAAATTTATACAGCTGTCCCTTGCTACATGTCCAACTTGTTCCACATACTGTTTGGACGCAAAAAGATTTTATTGAAAGATTATCTATACTTGAGTTAAATGGTGATTTTATCTACTAAATTTCAGTTTTGACTCAAAATTAACCTTAAAAGAGCTTTGGAAAGAGATCAATCCACTATCATCTATTGTATAGGATTTTTTTTTATTTCTAATGGGCTGCGTATTGGAGTTTTATCATTGGAGACCTAGTACATTCCCTGAGCTCTAGCGATGCGAAACCGTACTTAGAATTTGATTTTGCGAAGAGCACCCAAGTCAAGCAGGCACTCAAGGCTTTTACATGCCGTATAATCATACAACATGGCCGCTGTCGATTTTCTGCATCATGAAAATCCACCGACTTGGGCCAGGATCGAACCCCCAACCATAGGCATATAAAACCAACAAAAAACGAACTACGCCACCCAGCTGGTATATCATATAGTTTGTTATATATGTAGCAATATAATCTATATAAACCAGTAACAACCTCCGCACCATGGCGATCATTTTGGTGTAGTGGTTAAGTTATTCCGTTTCGGATCCAAAGGTCCTGGGTTCTGTCCCACAGGATAGAACGCGACACGTCATTTGGTGACCCTAGCTCAACTAAGAAAAGCGAAACCTAAAACTGAGCTGTCGTGGCGCCATCTAGTTGCAAAAGAAAAGAGCAATACAGGAAAAAAATTCGTCAGATTAACGTGACGCAACTCATCCAACACACACAAAAACTGACCGCTCCCATAAACAACTATATCATTCGTTCGCCTAACCAACTCACAGGTAGGGGAGTGTGTAGCGATATAATCTATATAAGCCAGTAACAACCTCCGCACCATGGTGATCATTTTGGTGTAGTGGTTAAATTACCCAGAGGGAGTACACCGACAAATGAAATCAGAGTCTCTATTAAATCATCAAACTTACGGGCAAAAGTTGAAAAATTCAGTCTGAAAACGAATATGAGGGTGCATCTTCATAATGACGTAGATTCGGAACATTATGCAGAGACGCAATTGAAAATCGGTTATGGATGTTTGGACGCAAATGCTGGTGGTTATATTTTACTTTCCGGAGAATTTTGTAATTTAGTAGAAAGTGATGTAAATCTTATTGCTCAAATTTACCCGGGCTTGCAACAAAATTTAAATTGTGATCAGTGGTTGCGCGTAAGATCAATATCGGCGCCTAACAATTGTAATACCGGACGGTTCCTGCTTACATCTGAAACCCCTTGTCTTCCCGTAGACCCGTCTAGGTGTGTGGGAGAAACTGAATACTCATCAGACATGATTTGAATCTAATTAATTTATTGTTACCAAAGTATCAATCAGACACAATAACTATCTAATTAAGATAGGTGATCAAACAGTAGAGCGTGGAGGTAAGATTCAATAACACGGGGATACTACTACGGACCCTCAACTGAATCTACGATAGCTTAAATACGCTCAATATAAACTACGTCGCACACTAATAAGCTAACTTCTAATTAATCAAGGCTCACGATACCTGTACTTCTATGAAGCGGATCCTACACTTGAATCTTGCAGGAGATCTTTATCTGGATATAATCACTGTCGTTGGATCCACTCTCCGTATTCCTTTTCGTGGACTAACTCCAAAATCTCTTAATAATTCCACGATCCTTCAATCTTCAACTAACAAACTAACTCGCCAACTCTTTACTAACTCCAACTTGCCAACCCTCAAACTCGCGAAAACAGAATTTATATAATATACTTCATTTACATAATCACGCTTTCTTACTCGGCGAAAGTTGGTTGAAATAAAATATTTTTCCCCAGAAGAATCGCCAAGGTATTAGTATAGTCGCGGATAGATCCGTCACACAATGACATTGCCAATAAAATCAACACTGAAATTTTAAAGGACATGCAGGGGAAAATGAAGAAATATTTATCTATGGGTACAATCATGGATACAATATTTCATATCCCACGGAATTCTTAAATTCGCTTGAATTTTTGAGTTTACCCTCACATTAACTTCAATTAAAACTAAATGTACTAATTATGCTTATGCAAAACCACTCAATGCTTCTCGACTATGTAATGGAACGAGGTTTCGGATCACAAAATTGATGCAGAATATACTTGGTGCCAATATATTAACAGGTGTCATGTCAAAAGGGAAAATGTTATCATACCTCGAATTCCAATTATCCCCATGGACCTACCGTTTCAATTCAAACGAGTTCAATTTTCAATCAAACTCAGTTTTGTTGTTACTATTAACAAAGCACAAGGGCAAACATTATAGGTAGCAGAGATGGATTTGGAAAAGCAATGTTTTTCCCCATGGCTCACTATATGTAGCCTGTTTGGTGTGTCCAATGCCCGAAATCTTCACATATGCAACTGACGGAAGAATCTTAGCAAATAATAGAATAATATTCTGCTTTGAGCTCTTTTAAAGAGGAATTATATATTAAACGTAGATACTTTCAAATTTTTAAAAATATTAATAGTCTAAGTTATTGAATTTTTATTGTTAATTATTGTAATAAATTTCGTTTTGAGTTTTTTAAACTAAGCTCAATTTTAGAATTTTTTAATTTTAATGGTTCCACTCAAGCAATAAAAAAATAACCATATTATTTTATTTACTTTCTAATGATAATGATTACGACTTTGACAGTCATTTAAAGACATAAACGCGAGCGGAGCCGTGAGTAAAAACTAGTTAAAATTTAAAAAACAAACAAACGATAAGCTGTTATATTTAAAAGATTTGTATTAGAACTTCAAGTTTATGTGAGAGTAAATTTATCGTTTGATATTTGCCAGATAATATTTTGTAAGTTTTACGTCTATTTTATTTTAATCATCATGGTGAAAAGAGTGAAAAAGTAAATTTTTTATTAAAATAAAAACATTTTCTTAAAAATTCGTAATTTTTTTAAAAATATAGCTAAAATAATTCTATTGTGCATTCAGATATCAACAGTTATAGTAAAATATAAATAGTAACGTGCTTGTGTGATCGCATTTACGATTTTAAATGAATTTTTAAAGGGAATTAGGCTTATAAGGGAAATTCCCCGATCCCGTATGTGCGTATACTCTCGAAATGCTTAAGCCTGGGGAAACGTTTCTTTTTCCTTTTGTTGGTGCTGAAGGGGATGAATGTTTTTTTGGGTTAGAAAAATTTCGCGTTAAAAAAAAAAACTTATATTCTACAAAATTAAGTTTATTAGAGTAAATTTTAGTTGCATAGATATGTATGTATGCAAATATTTCATAAAGGTCAATGAAACAAAACCCACAAAAAAAAATAAATAAAATTTAATACAAAACTTTCAAGTTTTTAAAACAGCAATCTAATTTTTTTTTTGAAATTCAGAAAAAAATTAATTACAAAATCAGAAAGATCATTTATTTCGCTACGATACCGTACAATTTTTTTTTTTTTACAAAATAATAATATTTGAATTTTTTACGGTTTTTTTTTAAATAAGTCAAAACCTCTATATACGTTTTTATAAAAAAAGATGTCTAAATTGCTGCGCATGATTTTTTTTTTCGTTTAAATGAATCTACATTCCGTATTAAAACAGCTCATGTTTGTTCTTTTAAAATCAGTCATTTAAAAAATAAAATTGTCAAAAACATTTTCTTTATGATTTTTTAAGAAATACTCAACATTTTAATTAAACATTTAATAACTTCCTCATTTAGAAGATAATCTCACGAAACTCTTTTTTCGTGCGTATCATGTGTAGATAAATATTACCCAAGATCTGTACGAAGATTGAAAAAATTGCTTAAGAATTACGGATTTAAAAAAAAAAAATGTGTTTTCGTCTAATACCCTTTTTGCGAGAATTAATTCAGCTAAACCAGGGATAGTGAACCAGCGTTGAATGAGATGAACAGGCTGAGAAACCTGTCCAGCGATAACTAAAAAGTAAAAAATAAATTAAAGGTGAAAAAAAACTTTTTTAAAAACAATCTTTTAACACAAAAAAATATTTCAGTTCTCTCAGTTTCGTGTTAAGCGTTTTTCACTGTATATTGACGTGCATTAAGTTTTATCATTGCTCAAAATCAAGCGTTGCTCAAGTCATCGATTTAATTTGATTTTTATTTACAACACGAGCTTTCTCTAACACGAGGGCTGTTAATGACGAACCTCGCAATTTTAAGAGCCACGGTCAAGCGATGAAGAAGCACGGCATCTAAGGTGACATCCCGTTTTTCGAAGCATCCACTCCATGGCAACGGTAGGAGTTTTATCCTGGATAGATGTAACGCGCTCCCACCCCTCTACACGGTGGGTCTTCAACGGCATTAAGTAGACAGATGTAGATAATAATCATCTTATTTGACTGTTTTTGAATTGGACTGTTGCTTATTTTCGATTATTTCTTCTACTGACTGCATCTTATAATTTGAAACCATGACCAAATGATGGGCTAATATCTCAGTCTCAGTCTCCGAACTTTTGCACCAGAATTTAAAAATTTTTAGAAACCACAAAATTATCCATGCTGTACAATATTTAAAGAAAAACTGAGAGACACTACTTGGATATTAAAAAATACAACGGGAAAAAGTAAAAAATTCTGTTTTCTCAACAAAAAAAAATAAATAAATAAAATTTTTTTTTAACTGAGATGGATTTAATATTTAAAAAAAAGGGTTGGATGATTAAAAAATTTTTAAAAAAAGAGTGAAACGTGAAAAAAGTATCATTAAATTCTCTTTGAATATTATTTTTTTTAAAGGTTTATCAAAAGCTTCGAAGTAAACAGTGTTATTTACCTCTAAATGATAGAGATTTAGGTTCTTTTCCACCTAAATTTTCTTTAATAAAAACTTTTCGCAAAAAGAACGACAAAAATTCATTAAAAACATCACCGAATCTATTAAAAATAGCTTTCGAAGCGCTTAAAAAGACCCATTCACTCGATTTCATTTCCATACGAATTCTTTCAAAAAAATTCCAAATACGATAAACATCCCGATCACCACATTCTCTTAACCCATTCCTCTACTTCCTGCATTCCATCTCGTTGCCAATTCCATTTGACTAAATAGCCCTCGCAATAATCGTCAACAAATGAACGTCCGACGTCAACACGTCGCTCACGACACGAACTTTTATTATTATTATTATTTTTTTTTTTGCTGTGTCTGCTTGTTACCTGGTGCACCTTGTAAGCGTGTTGGCGCCCTTTGATTTAGCAACTGTTACGCGCCCCTCTAGGGGGGCAATTGCCCCTGGGGCTTCGTCTAGGCGGCGCCTGGACCCCTAGGGGGCCCCTCCCGTGATCTATGACGTTAATTGGATAGACTGGAGGCTCTGAGATGCTTGTCATTGGGGTGTTGCACAGGTATTTTTTTACCTTTCTTCCGACTAAGATTGTTTTGATTTCGTTTCTGTTCGTAATTTTAGGAATTTGTGGAAAAAAAACGGGGAGACAATCCTTTTTTTGGGTGTGGTGGCAACATGGGAAATGGCATTCTTTTCCTTTGTCTTCAGTGGCATTTTGCGGAGGACCTTTTCTTTCAAGTGTTCAAGTTCCGTTTTAGTGGTTGGTGCGGGGAACCGCTGGTGTGTTTTGGTGCGCCCGGGTGTCTCCCTGGCGGAATTTCGAATATTTTTTCATTGCGAAATAAAGATATTCGAATTTGAAGCGTTAAAATTAGTTCAACTAAACGTTATTTAAATGAGATATGCTTAAAAAAAAACTTGATATTGAAACTAGATTTTTAAATAAAAAAAAATTAATTTTTGAAAAAAGTATTGTGTTTTCAGTACACAAGACTTAATATTAAATTATTTAAAAATTTTAAACTGGAGTAATTAAATTAGCTTTTTTTTCTCAATTCAGTCATCATGTGTTAGATTAGGGGTCTTCAACCTTTTACACTTGAGGGCCAAATTAATAAATTTACAATAATCCACGAATCATACAACTGCCAAAAAAATATTCTAGTCAGGAAATTTGTATAAAAAAAAAGGAGAGGTTTGTTTTACAAGACCACAATTAATTCCAAGGAAAGAGATGGTATTTACATATTTGTATATACATATCGATTTGAAACAAGTTAAATGGAAGTCGAATTAAAATACTTTGCAAAACTGTTAAAGATACGAGTCCTCCTTTTTCCGAAATGTTTTGAAATTTATGCATAGATAAATTTTTTCATGCATAAAATTATTTAAGATAAAGAGAAATTTTGAAAAATTAGTCATTTTCGGAAAATTTTTACTTAATTGGATATCAAACGTATTGGTGAAATGTTTTAAATATCAAGAGTGCAAGAGAGAGAGAACGCATGCGTGGCCCGCTGACATTGAAGATTCCTATGTTAGATAATACTTCATTGACAATAAGATTTTGCATTTCGTTATTGGTGATTGTGGTATAACTGTAACTCAATTTTCTTTATTGCATGCCCTATGGTTTAATATTTTTCAATCAATACAATTTGGAATTTATTTTTGATATTTTTCAGTTTTATATTCACTAAAGTTACTGTTTTCTCTAGAAGTGTCTTTCTTGCATTCTTTTAAATAAGATTGCATCGAGTGGTAAAATAAAAACAAAATTTTTATTTCTAAATACTCTTTTAGAAGCAAATAAACAGCAAAAACACAATATTTTTGCCTTCTATTTAAAGTTCCGTTGGTATGATGTAAAAGTTTGGAGAATGGAGTGCCAGTTCGGATGTCGATCTCGTCACTTGACTGCGGTTCAAAATTGAAGGGCTTGTTACCAACAGCCCTTCAGAGCAGGACGTTATTAAATAATCAATCACTCTAAGTTGCGATCAATTTGAACTTCCCGTTCATTTTTGAAAGTATACCTATTCCGTTAATGTTATTCAGGTTTTTAATATTTCATTCATGTGTTTTCTTATTATGATCACATTATTACCCCTAACCAAATCTAACCAATAATAATTTAAGTGGGTTCATCCATGTGACGGCCTGTTTTTTAAGCATTCTTATGGAATTTTTTTTGACGACCAGTAAAATGATAGAATTTTAAGTTTTGTATCATTTCTTTATATGTATTTTAGGAGTATGATAAATTTTACCCATAAATATCCAATTGAACATGAGTTACAGCGCTTTGAACACACCCGCCTCGAAAAAAATGGACGCTCACTACCTCCACGATTCCGGCTGATTGGCTTATCTGAAATAAAAAAAATTAATGGTGTTTTAATCTTTGCGCTTACATGCACAGAATGGACTATACTCAATTGAAAATATCAAAAATTGGATATTTGGTACAACTCTGAAGAAAAAGTTTCGAGTTTCATGGTTTTTTTTGTTATGCTTTTGCTGTAAAAAATAGAAATATTTTGAATGATCGTAATCCATTTGGTGCGTATATATGAGTATGAGTCTACCCTATAAATTGGAAGTCCTTCGGTCAAACCGTTCTTGAGATAGGATGGAGGAAAGTTTGAAAAACACAGTTTTTTTTGGGGGGGGGGGAGTAAAACGCGTTTGAAGTTTCCAGTCCGATTAAAGAAAGCATTGAAAATCTTAACTTAGCGCTACAAACAGCTGATCTGCGAACACATGCTTCTTTATAATGACTTCGAATTTTAAAAAATCACTGTACCACCGTATTCTAGACATGTTAGAGCAACAATTTATGGAATAGTTTTTTTTATTTATTTTTTATTTTTTGAACCTATCACATGGGTGAACCCCCTTAATCTACCGACCTATGTTCTTCAGAATTTCTTCACTTTATATTCCCCTGTATATGGAATAGAAGAGTGGCTTAACGAAGAATATTAAGGTCTCTCTGAAAAGTCAGGTTTTGGGCTCCTAGCCGAATTTGGCGTCAGTTAGACTTTGTACCCTTAGAATTCTGTCCCCCCCCCCCGTGATGCGGAGTTGTACGTTAGGAACCAATTAACAATTAATAAGGATCCAATATGTGCTCACTAATTTCCAGTCTTTGATCTGGATGAATTTCGAACCTAAGGAAGTGCCTAGTTTGACACCCATTCTGGTCTAATTAACTCGTTATATAGTGAGGATAGAATTAAATAAGAAGGTATTAAGCTCTACAGAGAAAATAAAAGGAAGATATTAACCTCAAGATAAATCCTTCTTGCCTCGATAGTAAGGATTCCACTCTATTTTATTCAATCAGAAATATGTAATAAAGCTTGCATTTTAACAGAGATAAGAGGAAAAAAATTGTGAGTCAGTTCCAAATGTTTAAATGGTTGCTAAAAAAGAGCATCCTAAAACAGCTCTTTCAGAGCTGATTGACGTTACTGTGAGCTCCAAACGGATTTGATGCTATAATTTATTGTTGCTGCAGACAGAATTAACTTCACACCATGAGTCCTCGAGAGCATGTGAAGATCACTTTCCAGAATTCTATTCATTCAGGAAGCTATATTTAATGATATGAAAACCACAAATTTCCCACCTCAATTTGTGTCATATTTACGACTTTGAGCCTGACCCCCACTCTGCACTGAGATCATTACGGGTTTGAGTGGCATTACGGGTTTGAGTGGCATCTCAGCTTTTGTTAGTCACAAGAAGGAAAATTTTAGCTCTCCTCTTCACTAGGACGAATTGACTCCTGGGCCATAACACATATACAGTTAAGGCACCACTGCTGCTTGCCATGTTCAGGTGTACGAGAGTCGAAACACTTTTATTCAATTTTTGTATTAACCCACTTTTCAATAATTCAGATCATTTTAAAGAAATATATACATTTCATTATTTTCACCAAAAAATAAATGTAACATTTAAACATTGATCTTTACTTAGTTTAAATTGCTTCTTGAGTCCATTTACTTCTGGGAAATTATGTTATGAATTTGTGATGCTTCACAAACAAGTAGTAGTAAAGAAATTACAGCCTCAGCCTGTGTGTGTGTGAGAGCCACTGAATCCGTCAACCTTTGCCTCAGTTTTTACCATGTTTTGATTAAGTCGCTTTCTTGTCTGTCCAGGTGGAATTTTGTAATTGATTTTAAACTAACTTCCCAATAAGTTAGAGACTTGAAATATGGACTTTAGCTCAGAAGTGGATGACAGTGCATGAAAGAGTGAAAAAAAGTTCTAGTCTCGAACCCGGACCCCCAAAGAGGCGGGCCCAGATTTCGACAAAGGGCCCCGTAACTCCGGAACTTACTCGAATTTACACGAACAAAGACCTCCTGTCGATAGGACGGATCGAGTTGCGTCTACGTATACAGTTTCATGGCTCTGGGGCCAACGAGGGGCCCCCAGGTTACCATATTTTTTTTATTAACTCGCTTTCTTGTATGTCTCTCCGGGGGTGGAATTTTGTAATTGATTTTAAACTAACTTCCCGAAGAGCTAGAGACTTGAAATTTGGACCTTAGCTCAGAAGTGGATGACAATGCACGAAAATCTTTATAAAAACATGGTGCATACAATTTTTTTTATCAAGAAAATTATTTAGTTGTATTTTTAAAAATATATATACTATTTTTAATCTAGAGCAAAGGAAAATGTCTTACTTTTCCCCCTCGGATCTATTGAATTAGTTTTTCTCATCCTATCGTATATTTCCTAATATTAAGCCGCTTTGTGTACAAGCAAAAGTGCGTTTATTCTTCAAAAATTTATACAAAATTCAAAAACCCGATACAAGTTTTGGGTCGGGGGAAGGGGAAGAATTCAGTTCACTGTAATTTTTAAACATGTCGCCATGAGGACATAAATGTTTCTAGACTGTGGAGTGTTATCCAATCAAATTGCTTAAAAGTAAAATGCCAGACGCCAATGATGATGGCTTTATTTAGTGTACCTCTGTCTAAAATTAACTGATTTTTTTCCTTTCACGTGTTATCTCGAGCACTATGTGTGTTAGTCATACTTTCTACACCATTTTTTTTCTTATGAAAATGTTAGGGAAGAGAAATTTATATAAGGCACGTGATCGTGGACCTAAGCTCCCTGCATGATGACCATATGCATCTAACCATCCCAATGAGTTAGTGAGTGAAGAAAACGTTTCACACTATTTAGCTACTCGAGTGAGCTGAAGAGTGAGTGAAGGAATATTAACCTTACACTGTTCAGATACTCTAAGGCTTTTGGCGACGGACCTTATAATTTTGAACCATGGTCAGATGAAGAGGACTACACCTGAGCTGGCACACCCTCCCCAATCTTCCACACCACACCATCGGGCTGACGTTCTCGATATACATATCCCAATGAGTGAATGTAAATTTTAGAACAGTTCGAGACTTCAAATTCAGACATTAACTTTGAAGAATTTAGGTGACTTTTATTTCTTTTAGGTTAAAAGTATTATTTAAGACATTCAAATAGTTGAAAGATTCAAATCGCTTGCGCATAGCTGATGGGAAAATGCTAAAAAAAATCTTTTTCCGTATATAAGCCGACTTTCTTACTTTAACTGGACTAACTTACTTTAACCTCCTTACTTTACATGCAGTGGCGTAACGAAGACTATTAGAGCCCCCTGAAAAGACATATTTTAGGCCCCAAGCCGGATCTTACAATGGGTACGTATTTGACATCGGTCAGACTTTGGGCCCTTTAGAACCCTGGCTCCCCCCCCCCTCCGTAATGCGGGGGTGAACGCTACGCCATTGTTTACATGGAAATATATGGTATTCACTTTGTGAGTGAAAATCATTTAATGAGGCAAATTTCATTTAGTGAAAAGTACTCCTTTAGAAATAATCCATTTACTCCTGATGGCAGAGCTTACAATTCCTGATCCTCACGCTGGCGTGGTGTGAAAGTTTGGAAAGTGGGATGCGAACTCAGATGCCATCGTCACTGGACCGTGGTTCAAAATTACGAGGTTGGTTACCGATAGTTTACGCTCAACTTCAAAATGCGAAGCTAATAAAAATTCAAATCAAACTGAACCACTTTTCTTGAATTAAATCTGATAAAATTATCGATATACGTGGATCAATATCTCAATTTTCCTATGTTTGAACCTTAGCACAAGAACATTGTAAAACTGTAATACGTTGAAACGTATAACAATTCTTAATTTATTATCGTCATTTGACTATTAGTGACGAACATGTCTTTGATTTATATCCCTTCCACTACAAAGCTGCATCTCTGTTTTAATATCGCTATTTTTGCCAAATCATACTACACTTTAAAAAAAATCAAGTTATAAATTTAGCATTTGCTTTCATTTTTCTCAAGAAGATCCAGTATAAAATTTTTGGAATTTCACGTCTGGCTAAGGTCAGCGCACATTGCAGTAAATGCAAGTACACGATCTACAATTTATCTCAATTGACCCCGGTCCTTTCTGTTTTCAACACAACACGTGGCATTAATGGCCTCGAAGTAGATTCGCCCCTCAAATTGCAGAACAAGATGTACGAATGCTCTTTCGGGCGTCATCCTAGGAGCGAAAAACACCCTAAAACATTAAACAGGACAAAAGCTAACGTGATGCTATCTTCAGCGATCCCTCCATGCCATGAATATTTTTTTCCCCAAAAAACTCCCATCGAAATACTTGTCGGCTGACGAATCATTCCAAAATTGCATTTAGTTGTTCTTGGAACGAAAAACCGTCGGCGTCGCTGTTTCTGGAACTTTTTCACCTAAATTCGAGTTCTTCTAATTGACAATTGAGTAAATAACTGATCTCTAAACGATTCAAGAAGGTGGGGGACTCTACTGGAAGATGGTAATTAAGTTTCATTCTCCGCTTTTTGATTTTTTTTCCTAAGGTTCTTTTGATGATCTCTGCGTGGAATGCTACAGATTTAGGCCTATTTTTTCCGTTAAATAAGGTCTTGCGACAGATTTATTTATGTTGGGTTTTTTTCTGTCGGGTTGTTCTGAAGCCCCTTTGTGTTCATTCAACTCCCAAGTGGAATTTTAGTGGTTTTCTACAAAAGAGAACAGCCCTTTCCTTGAACGTAATTTTGGATGGAATTCAACCCCCTCCCCCTTCTGGAACCTTGAAGTGATTACTTGGAAAGTTTTCCTTCTTAATTGAGTCAATTAAGGCTCCAATCCAACTTGGAAGTAATCGAAAGGTTGAATTTCCTCCAATGTTTTTCATTTTAATACAAATATAGCTTGCTTTTTTATTACACAGTACTAATATGAATATTATTTAGATTGAAATAGTTTTCCAAATGTTTTCCCTATTATAATGTTGTTGTTGTTTGTTTTAAAACCAAATTTCTTGCTATTTTATACTGACGCAAAATCGCAATTTGTTAGAAATCGGGAACATTTATCTTTCCTGCACACACACACACAGACATGCATCATCAAATTTGTTTTTCTTAGTTTCTTACTTATTATTGACGTCCTATCAAATTAGTTATAAATGACAAGTGCTTTGTTGCTTTTAAGCTACACTATAAAGAAAAGAAAACACATGAATAGATACCAAGCTCCCATAACAACAAAAAAAAAAAAGATTTCGTGACTGAGAGTGTAAGGCCGCGGTAGCCGAGTGGTCAAGGTATCGGATCGTGGCTGGCATGTCACAAGTTCGAGCCCAGTACCAGTAAAGACCCGCCGTATAGGGGAGCGATGCATGTTAAATCTGCCGAGAGCTCAGACGTCCTCCCGTTGGTGCGGTAGTTAGGAGAGGGGGGTGCCAGCTCAGGTGTCGTTCTCGTCACTTGACCATGGTTCAAAATTACGAGGTTCGTTGCCAAAAGCCCTCGTGTAGCTGAACACACAATGGGCCGTTAATATTCATTATATTCCATTCCAGCGACGGAGAGTGTATATTAACGTCACGCTATATAAAGAAATACGAAGGCTATTGGCAACGGACTTCGTAATTTTGAACCATTTTCAAGCGACGAGAATGACATCTGATCCTGTACACCCTCACCAAACCTCTTTCCAAGCCAACCCTCTACACCAAGGGTGTCAAACTCGAGGTTCACAACGAGCATTTTTGCAGCCCGGTGAATATACTGGAACACAATAATATATAACAGGGATGGGCAGACTTTTCTATGGTACGGGCTACTTCTAATTGTTTCAAGGGGTTGCGGTCCACCCAGTATCAGTGGCACACACAAAAGGGAGGGGGACAAGGGTTCACGGATCCGGACCCTCCTCCATAGCCCATGATTTTTTTCCCGATCGATTATAATGCCTTGTATATAGTACGTAAAATTTAATTAAGTATTCATTATTAATATCTTTTTATTAATTAATACTAGTTAATTATTCAATAATTTATTTCTTACTGTTCTTTGTTCCCGACAATCTACAAAATGGAAAAAAAATATGTTTGGCAGCGTATTGGGGTAGGATTTGAGAATGGTAGACATTCGACTCTGGACCACCACTCCGCGCCCCATTTAAAAAATTCACGAGTGCGCGCCAACTGCCCAGGGTCGTAGGTGTGGTGAGGTAAGGAAAAAGTCAACAATATTTATTATAATAATAAATATACATACATATATGTATATATATATATATTATTAAAAAAAGGCTTTTAAATATAATAAAAAAATAGGTAGATCAATTTTTAACTATAATGCACCTATCAAGCAAGAAAATTTAATATGTTATCGTAATGAATTTAAAGAATTCAAAGATAATTATCACCAGCATGTTATTACTGGTGATCTCAATATTGTAAAAGACAATAATCTTAGAAATTATAATGAAAAAAGGTACTGGTTTTAGACTTATGATTTCCAATAATAATAAAATTATCAAAAATCAGTTATATAATGATATTGAGCAATTCATTTACAAAATTGCTATTAAATATAGTATGCCTATAGAGGCATTCACAGAGTTTAAATGTAACATTACACAACAGATTAATAAATACAACTTTAGTACAGATAATAACATCTTTTTTAATGATATTAAAAATCAGATTAAAAAATTACAAAATAAATTTATTATAGCTTATATTGATAAAGTGCCTGGAAATTTTGCCTTCATTTGTAAATACTATTATAGTTTAATGCTCAACAAACATTTTGAAAATAATACAGCTTTTATTAGGTCATCAATTTCTGATAGAGAAATAAATAATCGAATTTTGGCTTTTCATAAACAATTAAAAATACAAATTAATAGTAATTTTAAATTTCCACATGTATTTCTTACTCCTAAATTTCATAAAGATCCAGTAAAGTTTAGAACAGTTACTAATGGTTTTAATACATATATCAGCAAATCAGGCAAAATTCTACATGAAATGTTACAAGATACAATAAATAATCTAAAAACTTCAGCCATTCTTAAAAATAGTACAGAACTTATTGCACAAATTAAAGATAAAAAGATATTTTCAGTATTTAGTTTAGATTTTGAAGATCTTTTTAACTCAATTAATATTGATGATATGAAAAAAACACTAGTAAAATTACATAAATATAATTTGTTTAAAAATGTCAAATATGATAGATTTGGTTCTCTTCTTAGGTTAGTTCTACAAGAGAATTATGTTTATCATAATGGTAATTATTTTTATCTCAACAGATTAAGGGTCTACCACAAGGTGGCCCAGCTAGCAACTGTCTTGCCAATTTATATTTACATTATTTTGAAAATAGTTTCACAGACAACTTAGAATTTTACTTTTTCCGTTATATAGATGATATAATCATTTTTGGCAAGCAAGACAACTTTAAACCTAATATTAATTTTTATCCACAATATCTTAATTTAATACAGACAAATAGTAACAGTTACGAAGTAAATTTTCTTGATATAGAAATTAAATTAAAAGATTATAAAATAGTTACTAAGATTTATGATAAACGAGAAGACTTTAATTTCAATATTATAAAAGTACCGCATTGGGAGAGTAATGTGCATGTATCTATATTCAGAAATATTGTTCTTAATTACACACTACGCAATAAATTTCTAGTTTCTAATAAATCAGAAAAAAGAAAAAAATTATAAACATTTTACTAAATACTGTTTAATTCTAAACTACCCAATTAATTTTATTAATAGATATTTAAATAAAGAAATTCTAAATAGTAAGGATTAAATTTCCATAGTTTTAAAAGGTTTATATTATACATTTATTATTCTTCCTAGATAGTTTTAAATACCCCCAGTTTCTAGTTTTAGATAAAATTACTTTTTAAAAATTTATTATAACTTTTAAATCATATTAAGAGTCTCTAAGATAATGGTAGTATGTTTACAATTCTTATTTTATTACTTCTATTCTTTTCATACTTTTGCTAAGTACTATTTTTCAGCCTTTACTTTGTTTTGAAATTGTATTTGGGTCCAGAATCTGGCAATAACTTTTTTATTGTACTCAGATTTAGCGCGGGCTCTGCATTTCAGTATGCAATTTTTAGGTAAGTTACCTTTTCCTTATAATGGATTTAGATTTCCTATCCATTATTTCCAATTGGTATTTGCTCGGTATTATTAACAGAAAAGGGGGAAGGCTGGCTGGCAAGAAAACATGTTCAACCCCACTTTTATACAGAAAATTTTTTTAAGGAAAATTTTATGTATACAAGCTGTCCTAAGTCAGCAATGTTGATAATACTGAAGCATCCATTCTTTTATATTTTACTCTGTTATTTCAATTTTTCATATCTCCTTCTAATTTCTGTTGTCTTGTTATCTGGCAATTGCTATTCTTTTAAGTATTAATCATGTTAATTCATCTCTCTCTTGTAGAGAAATTTTGATTACATATATATATATATATATATATATATATATATACCTACGTAAATAAAATGAAAAGCTCATTTTTTTTAAAACCGCGTTTAAAGCAAAGCGCAAAATACAAACGCTAAAAAAATACTAATAGCCACAAATATAATAATATCCAATGATGCATTTATTATCAAACAATTCAAGATATATTAAAAAATAAACATTTTCATCTAAAGTTAGTTTTTGTAACTATAGTCAGTAGAAGACTTAGTCTGTGTACTGTCAGCCAATCTTGAATATTTCTGTATACAATTACTAACAGCTAATCTTCAGGGGGTCACCCCAAATTGTCTTGGCGATCCACCGGTCGATCGCGATCGACGTAATGCTCAACCTAGATATATAAAAAAATATCAAAATTTCTCCCGAAATAGAGGGAATATAGTAGCAGGAAAGACGTGTCAAGTATCAGTACGTACATGTTAAGCTTTTCTTGTTACTTTATATATGTTTATTATTTTATATTATTCGAAAAAAGTATACGTTTCTATGAATTTTGATTTTCTTTGCGGTCTAGCTTAAGTTAAACCTTATTTATTTGCCAAGTCAGCCTTTGAGTTTGACAGCCTTACTCTACATAGTGGGTCTTTAGTGGTTCTGGGCTCAATCTCGTGTCACTCTCGTGAGACTGTGACCATAATTCCTAGGCTACCGTGACCTAAGCCAGGTCTCGATACTCGTTCAGTGGGGTACACAAGAGTGGATTTAAAGGTTCAACCTGCATCGCCTATACACCAAGAGATGTTTAGTTTTTAGCATAAAGATTACGTATTGGCGCTTTTGTCTGCAAGTGTTTTTAATAAATGTGTACTTTACCCTCCCCTCTATAAAAATAGTGTGTGTACACCATTGGGCATGATCGAATGCTCAATTTATACCCAACTTATTATTTTATACAGCGACTTTTAGTGAAATACTACAAGTACTGCATCAATCTTTAATGGGCTCTTAGACGTTGTCTGGAGATTTAAAATAAAATTATATATATAGGAAATTAAACAATAAAAACTAAACGAGCCTTACAGTAGTCGCATATGATGTAACATAATTAACACAAGGAGTAATGCAATTTTTTATCCAAAATATTTATTCTTGTTCAAATATTTATTCAAACAATTCCATATTACTTACTCGTATTTTTTAAGAATGATGATCTTTGTCAGATGCTTAACAATAAATATAGTTATTAATATAGTTTACGCATATAAATATAACTTCAGATTTCATACACAACGAGCCCTGACACTTTGACAATTGAGCGTAAGAATCGCAAGGTTATTCTGGATGAAGTCTAACAAGACTTGCTGGTATGTTCGAAGTGGATTAAGAGTCAAGTAAACGAAACCGAGTTTTTGAATTCCAATATTTTGAAATGCTAAATTTAACAATATAAAACAAAAAAGCTGACTAGAGTTGGACCCCGAGGCGAAGAGACACCATCAAGCGCATGTTTAAAAATTAGAAATATTAGAGAAAATCAAAAATACCCGTTAACTTAATTAATTAGTTTTTTTAATCGAGAAATCTTTTTTAATCACAATTAAAATATTATATTGACAGCGACATGAATTAACCTCAAAGTATAAAAATGATACACACTAAAATATCTATTCAAATAATTCCATATTACTTACTCGTATTGTTTTAAGAATGATGAACTTTGTCAGGCGCTTAACAGGAAATATAAATTTTAATATGTAGTTAACACATATATAAAGGTTGCCTGGCTATAGCGGACGTGGTTCGAGCGGACACATAACATTTCGTGGTCTGAGCGGACACTTTGAAACTCATCATGGTTTGAGCGGACACATTTCCCCCTCATCTTAGAACAGATTCAATTACCGAATTACAAGGATAAATACATTTTTGCCAATCAAATTTAATTAATTATTTGTATTAAATTGTTAAGGGTATTATAGTGCGAATACATTTTAAAATAGCGAAATGTAATAGAAATAAAAACTTTCAGAGAAATATTTAAAAATTAATAGTAAGTAACAATATAAAAAAGCGTCTGTTTAAATCTGTTCTAAGATGGGGGGGGGGGGGAATGTGTCCGCTCAAACCACGATGAGTTTCAAAGTGCTCAGACCACGAAATGCTATGTGTCCGCTCGAACCACGTCCGCTGTATAGCCACGCCACCTATATAAATATATCCTCAGATTTCACACACAACGAGCCCTAAGACTTTGACATTTGAGCGTAAGAATCGCAAGTTTATTCTGGATGAAATTTGATAAGACTTGCTGGTATGTGCGGAAGGCTAAGGACTTAGTTTCTACTAGAGTTGGACCCAGATGCAAGGGTAGTGAAGAGATACCACCAAGTGCGCTGATTGGTCAAATCAAATTGCGGATGTTTCCTTGGCTTGATGGCTAATAGAATTGGACCCAGTGCGAGGGTAGCGAAGAGACACCACCAAACACACTAATTGGTCAAATCAAACAGCGCGAGCGTCCCGATTTCCTGTTACGCATTTCCGTCCCTTTTCACGAAATCACTCCAACAAATATCCAGCAACCGATAGTAAAGATGTTACACAACCAAAAGGAAAGTGTAATGAGCAACAGACCAAAAGAAATCTTGTTAAATACCAAAGTGCACATATCCGTTATATTTTAAATCTAAATATAACGGATTAGCATTACAAGGAATTTATAATTCATAATTCTATCATTACTAGATTGATAATTTCATTTTAACTCATTTTTTTTATCCGGTGAGACTTCTTTAGGTATATCCGTGACATTCTTCAGCCGCATAAGTTACCACTCATGACTGGGCACCAAGTAACAGAACAATGTTCAGCCCTCAAAGCAAGGGTGCATTGTCTTAGCACAACAGCCATCCATCACTACCCAATTCTGGACTTCCCCCCCCCCTACCTTTTTGACGAAGCCTTTTAGTTTTTCAATGTAGAAGTGGTGATTTACAGTCAGACCACTGATGTGAGGGGAAACCCACTCATATCACGAATTTTGTCTGTTTTTTGTCTGTAATCGCTGACTTTGGGCACCCAGCACATTAAGCATCTGCCACACTGTCCCTTCCCCATGAAAACCGCTTATGCCATTCAAACACATATGCACGAGAAAAAGTTTCATTTCCATAAACCTCGGTTTCCATTTGAAATGTTTTCGTGGCGCTGATTTCTGAAGTTTCACAAGAAACTTAAATGTTGATTTTTTCGACATTTTCCCGACAGAATGCAGTTACACGTGTTCACTCAATGACGCAGTACTCCCAACTGGTGTTATTGGTTAAGGCGAAACTGGTCACATGGATAGAGAAGGAGTGTGGGATGACGTCCTCAAAACAGTTGTTGCCAACTCCACTCTTTTTCCAGCTACACACTTAGTCTCGTTTTTTTTTTGTGTCATACCTTGTATATCTCAGTTTTTTTCTAGTATACTTTCGCTAGTTTGGATAAGTGGGAGGGGGGTCACCAGCTCAGGTGTCGTCTTCGTCGCTTGACTGAAGCTTCAGCATACATTATTTTTTATGCAAACATTAAATTTACCGTGAAGTATCGAGTTTTAGATTATAATTCGATTTTTACACGACTTTAAGCGTAGGCTATTTAGAAGGCACTGCAATTATAAATTCAAATTGTTACATATATTTTCTTGAATTATAATTTTAGATGTTAAGTGGACGTTGACGTTTTATTTTAATTTATGATTAAATAAAAGTTTTAAATTTATATCCTAATAAAATTATATACTTAATTACAAACATTATTGCTTCCTACATATAGCATGACTTAAAGTCAACAATAAAGCTTCACAAGTAATGTAATTGATGTAGTTCAGACATTTTTGACTATTAAAAAAAGAATAATAAAATAAAAAAAGAATTAAACTATATGAAAAAACTTATTTTCTCCCGCAAGAAAAAGGATGTATAGATTATTGCACAATGTTTAAAACCCTTGAATTTTTCACTACCGGTGTTATGTTTTCAGTTTCGTAGGTTAACTAATTATTATTAAAAAATTATCCTTATCTTAAAAAAATTATTTTTATTTTTAATACGTTTTTAGAGGAGAAAAATTAGAAGAACTACTTTTCACTATTTTAAAATGCTCAGGTAATAAAATGCACAAATTTATCCTGAAATAATGTGACGAAGATTATAATATGCTTGTGATATAATTTTGAATTCTGAAAAATGTATGCTTTATAAATAAAAGCAATATATACGTATATATATTTTAGAGAAACCTGTTTTTAAGATTAGTTTCGCTCTGTAAATTTTAAAACAAAAAGAATTAAAAATTTTAATTTATCTCAATCTTAAATTAAGGAAAATATTTGAAGTACTTTACTATCAGTTTTTCTAATTTAATTCAGATAAAAAAAAAGCACAAATTTTTGCATGTCCGCTCTAAAAAAGAATTTCAAAAACGCACATCTAAAATTTTTATTGAAGTTCTAATTAGTGGAATTCTCAGGCTCAGAATTGCAAATTAGCAATAGTCTATTTCTTTGCTAACATTCTCATTACTGTAGGAAAAAATTAACAATAATTTTGCAGTTACGAATGAAGTGAAATGTACTTAGAAAAAAATTAACACAATAGTAATTATAAATATATTTTTTACTAACACAGAGTGTAGAGAACTGATGTTATAAATCCTTTTTTCAATTCCTACTAATAGCTCCCTCTCTCCCTATATATATATATATATATATATATATATATATATATATATATATATATATATATATATATATATATATAGTTTGCTTTTAGTATTTCTGTGGCTAAATCTTTTCTATTATGACGATAGTTATCTTAGGTATATAACTATTTTTAGTATATTTTTGTAATATATATATATATATATATATATATATATGTATATATCTTGTTCAAATTTTCAGTCTTAAATAAAATACGTTCTTTCTTTCATTCAAGTTCAAATACATTTTTTAAAACTTGTACTGGATGGCACTTGATGTTAATACAGTTTTTTTCAAACATTAATTCATTAATTAAATTAAAAGATGAATAAATGGTAACAAATAAAAATAATAGTCCAACAACATATATAGAAAGAAAAAGCGTTCATTGTGTCCCTGTAGCGCAATGAATAGTGTGTTGGAACTTATAATCCAGAAGTCATGGGTTCGAATCCTACCTGGTATGACCTAATTTCTGAGAATGTGATTTGGTTTTTACTATACTATAGAATAATTAAATTTAATGAATGAATAAACTGTTACAAACAAAAAAAATAGTCCAAAAACATATGTAGAAAGGAAAATGGAAAATCGCTTTCTATTTTATAGCTTAATATTGTGATTCTGTCATACGTATATACATATTTATATTAATTTTAAGTATTTAATAAAAAGCATCTAAAATAGAATTTTTCCTTTTCGTTGACCTAAGTAGGAATTAACTTAGTTTTTTTTTTTTATATATTACTTGTTTATTCTTAGTTTTTAAAATTCCTTGCAAAGTTCGATGTGAAACATCCGCTATGGATGATTTCAATTACAAATTGAAAAAAAAAAATGCAAAAGACTCGTGAAAAATCACAGATTATTTGAGATTAATAATCTGTCTTTGAAACAAATTCCTTTTGCGAATTCATTGTTTCTTTTCCAGACAGAAAATATTGGTTTGAAGAAAAAAAAATATATCCTGTCGCCAGTATTGACCTCATTGAAAGTCTTTGTTTTGAGAATTCCTAAAATTGTCGTTAATTCCGAAATTCTTCGAAATAATGTTGTTACAAAGTTTCAATTACAGTGACACTAAAAAAAAGAGTTAATCTAATTTTCTTTTCTCAGAAAACCTTGTGAAATTGATCGATAGCGACCTCAAATCATTTTCTAAAAAAATAATGGCAAACGATTATTTTCGAAGACTGCGTTTTCATGTCGCCATATTGCGTTTCTGAGAATAAATCTGTTGAATTGAATCTAGAAGTAAAAAAAATAATATTCGATAACAGAATAGTAACAGCAATGCGTATTTGTTGAATCAATATTTTAGTCAAAATTATCGAAAAATTAGAATAGAAAAATTGAAAAAGTTTGAGTAGTTTGTAACACACACAATTTTTCGTATAAACATTTGGAATACAATAGAATTCCGTCTAGAACACAAAAGTATAAGAGCCAAACAGAGAAAAATCTATTAAAAAATAAACTCTATTAGTATAATTTCTTTACTTAGAATTAATTCAAAATGATACTCGATTTTAGCAGATTTTTTTTTTTGAATTCACACAAACTCGTAGCAATTTTTAAGCTAACTTTACTACTGAATTTCACAATTTTGTTTTTCAAAAGACCCTTGATTCTTTCATTGGCTGGTGCATGGCAGGTTCAAATCAGTCCCAATACGAAAAAGAAAATTTTACGGATTGCTTGATAACAATGACTCTCGTTTAAGGAGGAGGCTTGTACTCTTTCACTTTGTATAATTACCTCCTTTTTTCAATTCCTACTATTAGCTCACTATCTCTCTATATTTATCTTGTCCAAATTTTCAATCGTTAATACAATACATTTTAAAGCACAATTGAGCTGAAATTTTATATACACGCTTATTTTGGATCTCAATACAGTAATTTAATTATAATTAATACAAATTAATTGATAAAAACTAATTATTCAAAGAATTACAAATACAGCCACGTTGGATTCATTTTAAGCGACTTAGCGAACATTTTGACGACTTGTGTCAAAACTTGAAAAGGTTTTTTTACTCACATTTTAAAGCGCTCATTTGAGCTGAAATTTTCTATAAACTATTGTTTTGGTTAACAATACGATAATTTAATTATAATTAATTAAATTTTTAATTAATTATTTAAAGAATTACAGATACTGCCACATTGGTTTAATTTTTAATGACCAGGTTCAAAACTTTAAAAGATTTTTTTTCTCGCGTTTCAAAGAATTCAGTCGAACTGAAATTTTATATATAAGATTGTTTTGGATCGCAATACGTTACTTTAATGATAATTAATAAAAATCAATTGCCACTTAATGTTGTGATTCTGTCACACGTATATACATATTTATATTAACTGTAACTATTGAATAAAAAGTAACTAAAATAAATTTTTTTTTGTTGATCTAAGTAGGAATTGACTTAATTTTTTTTTTATATTACTTGTTTATAAAGCTGTTCGCCACAGTCATGTAGATCTGCTTAATCCTTTAGCGATTTCTTGAAAATTTAAAGAACATTTCTTAACATTAAGAATCTTACCTTGTGCAATCAATGTAAATTTTTTACAAATTCCTATTTTCAGGAAAATCATTATTTTTTCTGGCATTGTGTGTGATTTATTAAAGCAGGTTCACAACTTAAAAATTAAAATCCGCGGACAATGAAGCGCTTTAAAACTGTGGTTAAACTTTCAGCTTTTCAGGATTTTTTTAAAATTTAAATTTTTTTTTTGTGATGGTTCCTTTGAGAGAGAAGCAGTTAAATAGCTTAAAAATAGAAATATTTTTTGATTAAGTTCAGAAATGTAGTTGCGAAAATAAAGAAGATTTTGGCTTTCCTAATTTTTTCCAGCGCTGTACATGACGCATGTATGTTAGGCGTATCAATTGACCAAACACTTCAACATTTTAAATGTCTAGCTCAGGGGTATTCAACCTATTTTCTGCTGGGCCGCATACATATGTTAACTATTTCACGCAGGCCGCAACATGAGGTTAAACGGGAGATGAAGGGGGGGGGGGAGAAATGCTTTAAGACCAAGATAATATTGGAAATTTAAAATATGGAAAATTGATCAAAATATTATAACTCCTGTTTTGCTTTTTTAATTAGTAATTTTTTTTATTTTTGTCACTAACACTAAATTAAAAGAATTTAAGAAACGCTCCTTCACAATTTTTGCAGCAGTAAGCGGTTTCATAAGATTACCAACAACATAACAAACTTCTTAGGATGTTTTTGTTACTACTGTGACATTACCACTGACAAAACACTTTGTTGATGTTGCAAAGAATATTGAATAAAGTCTATTTATATATATATATATTACCTCTTAAAAGAGGAAAATTTTTATTGGTATTTTTTAAATACAGCACTTCCTTGATAAATCAAACAAGTACTGATCCATGTTTGTTTTCCGCTACAGAACAGTCAACCTCCAAATCGTATGAATATTTTTAGCTTGCAAGGTGTGAAAGATTGTTCAAAATTAGTTCCACCCAGTAAATTGCCGCTACGCCACCGTTCTGTGTTATCACTAACCGCAACCGTTACAAATAGAAAAAGAATATCAATTCGCAGCCGAACGACATAGACAACAAAAAAGCAAAATTAATGTTTTTGATTTCTTATCAAAGAATTTCCCACCAAATTTTCGATACATTGTCTTAAATAAAATAATTTTTCAGAGCAATGGGTCATGACCGGACCACTTAAAAAGGCTCGGGGGAGGGGGAGGGGGGACGCAGGTTGAATATCGCTGGTCTAGCTGGAAAAGAGTCTTAGTCTTTTTTTCCCGTCTGCCATAGCTCATGCCGGGGCCTGACATAAATCATGTGAACATTCTTGAATGAAGCTCTTTTGGCCAAAATAAGGCCAATGAATCAAAGCTTGGCATCAAATTAGTTTCATCAAAGAATCCATGAATTGCCCATGATATTCAACAACATCCCAGATCATAATACCTGGCATTCGTCCAATATGACGCTGAATAAGATACTCTGGGAGAAGACGTTGGCCTCTGTTGCGTCTGACAAGTACTACATACACAACGTTTTCGTCCAGATTGTAGCAGGTATTACCTGCAAAGACGGCTTATACTATCAATCGGCACACCATTAGTTATGCTAGCGAGTCCGTTGCAATCAGAGAACTCTGTAATTCAGCATCAAGGAAATCATGCGCAGAAGAAATTTTGTTCGTTGCTCAAGGCTTAGTAATGTCGAACCGGGAGGGGACAGACAATGACACATTTATAAATATGCCTAATGTTATGCCAACTCATGAGAGGACTTTGTATGGTACTTCACTAACATGGCGATGTCGTTCGTCCTGATGTTATATTGCGTGACCAACTACTGGAGTTTCGATTTGTCCGGTACTCTGTGGTCCATCGTTTTTGCCACGCTGAACAATACAGTCAACTATCGCCATTTCAATCTTTCGATAATACGAACCTCTCGCTAATTCAAAGTATATGCTCAACCCCTAGAAAAACACTTGATATTTTGAACTAAAACAATATGTTTTCGTACACTCAATATTTCGAATTAAAATCTGCGGTTGGCCAGACTACAACACGCAATAATCTTATAAAACTTTCGACAATTCAAACACTTACTATCTAGAGTCCTGTAGCAAACAGGGTGGAGCTCACATATTTTGTGTTGTATTGTCTCTCCATGTCTCCCCTGTAACGTAGACTCTTTGATGACCATATGTCTGTAATCCTTTGTATGTGTTTCCCGGTTCCTCAGGCGAAGATAGCGCTTTTTGCATCGGATTGACATAACGATTTTCGGCACATCTGTGTGACTTATAGAATGAGAAATCTAATAGGCACGGGCTGGACTGGACCCTGCCTTGAAGAACCAATAGTGTTAGGGACAATGTCTGAGGGAACCAGTAGCGAAAAGATTTTGTTTCCAGAAAGGGATGGAAGAGATTTGGTGAGACGTGAAAGAGTCCTGTTCGAGAATTACTACATAAATGTATTCTTTTAATGTGTTTTAACTTCTGTATAATATTTGCACTGTATACTATGCATTTTTAAAAAATATTTTAAAGTAATTTTATATATATGTGCAATTGTTGTTTTATTACATAGTTTAAAAATTAAATGTGTTAGAAAAAAATTTGACAGTTTTTTCGTACTCTCTTGATAATTTGAAGTTTTTCATTGGTCCCCTTCAACTTCGAATTATCGAGTAAAGTCGATTGTATCAGCATTACTCTATATGTGAGTGGCAGGATACGAAAATGCACATTCGTAGAGACCAATCAAGTGACCTATTCGAACTCCGCTAGTTTTTCGTATGGCTCTCTGCGTTTTTTGGCGAGGTGCATTGACTTTCTATCAATCATTTGCAGCAGTCAAAAGACGATACAAATTTTTCAGAGAAGCCTCACAGTGTTTTTTATACACGGTCAACTTAAACAATAACGGGTGTTTTTTGCTAAAATTTCCCTACTTTGAAAATGTATTAAAATATTAATAAGTCTACTTCTAAGTTATATTCTATAAAAATTCCTGGTTCAATCTCTGTACATAGTACTAGCTATATATATAAGCAAAATATTATTATGATAGAAGCTTTTTTTATGAAAGGAGAATGTTGTAAAAATATGTAATTTTTTCTGCATTTTTTTGCCGAAAAATTACATTTAAATAGTTTTTTTCTTATAATATTATTTAAAGAATTTTATATAAATTCCACTGACATTAAAAATGTCAAAACAAAACAAAAAATTATTCATTTATACGCTTTTTCAAAATCACAGTTCCGATCGTTGTCAGTTACCGTAACCTTTGCACAACACGTGACCTTTTCCCCCCCTGCAATTACATTTCCTCAATTTACATGGTTCCTTATTAGTATTACGATTTTTATAAACAGTAGAATGTGAAAACTGAAAATATAATACATTCCATATCATATGTGTTAAACTATCGTATTACTTTATTTCTAAAAAAGAAATTGAATTTTTATTCAGTTTTTACCCAGAATCTAGCTAAATAAAAATCAACCAGGCAAAAACGTTTGTTTTATCTTAAGAAATCTAGCTGTGTTAAACAATATTATTTTTTAACAAGGGTTAGTCCTCTGAAGAAGTATGTCTAAGAATTATATTCTATTAAAGAAAGAACAATTTACCGTTTTTGTAAACATATGACGTATAATATTTTTTAGTTCTACGTACACTCATACAAAAAAACACAGTGATGATGCTAAGTTGAAATGCAGAACGATAATGGATTCCACATAAAAAAATTATCTATATATCATCCCCAGATCCGATATAGTATCCAGATCTCTCCGAAACATCATATAGTCTTGAGTCATGTCAAAAAACTGGCATAAAAAAAAGCTGCTTTATGAAAAAAAAGAAGAGGGAAGGCAAAGATATCTCCCTGGTTCTATTTCGAGCGGAAGCTGATAGATGCGCTAAAAACAGATCTAGGAAAATGATCAAAAACCCCTCCTCGGTCAACTAAAAAAGAATTCGGCCTTAGAGCGGTGACGTCATCCGGTTGTCATTATCGCCAGCCTATTTCCCATCACACCTCGCGTGGTGCGAGAATAAATGATTTAACCGATTGACAAGGTTGCCAGTGAAAATCTGCGACAGCTAGAAGAAGATTTCTCACTTTTCTTGGATGTCTTGAAAGATTTATGGACCCTATGAGAGAAACAATCACTGAAAGCTTGTATGACTAGAAAAGGGGCTTTACAGTGTGCGTTTATTTATTCAGCTATGGGTAGTGCAGATGCTTCGTAAGAGATGTAATAGTCATAGCTAGTGAATTATGTTTATCGCAATGGTTTCAACAACCGGAAATATTGCTTCGCTTTCCATTTATTTAGCTTTTCGATCAAAATATGTGTCACTGTTCTGATGTATTATTATAGGTTGGTGCAGTAATGTAACATAGAATATTAGGGCACCCATGCAAAGTCAGATTTAGAGCCCTCAGAATCTGACACTGTCGACGAGGAAACGGAGGAAGACGAGGACAACAACAACAACGAAAGTAGCAAGGGTCCATCAAATGCTGATGCGTTTTCCGCGTTTGAGGCAGCTATGGAGTGGTACGAATAACAATCAAAGAGCTGTCCTACTCAACTACTGCTGCTCAAGATAACCAGAGACCTTGCATTGAAAAAATAAAGGTGTACAATGGTACAGCGGAAAGTAAGTGATTATTTTCCACAATCAAGGTAAAATGGCGACATTTTGCACTCTTTTTTGCTTTTTCTTCAAGCACGTCTCCCGCATGTGATGATTTTCAAATCTCGTATAGTGTTCGGTTTCATATACTGCATGAATCGCATCCAGTTTTCGGCTATCCAAACAATCGCGTATCCGAACGGTGTCCGGTCCCAATTGATTCGGATAAACGACGTTCTACTGTATGTGAAATATTCCTTAGAAGTATCCCTTTGGCTCCGGTACTCTCTGCAAAATTAAATCGCGACCATATTTAACATCCAACGAAAGTTTGAATCAAAATTTAGTCAAGCGTCAAAATTTGGCAGCGAAAGCTTCCAATAGATGATGCCACCATGAAATGGCTCTCACATTTTGGGACTTGCCGTATATACAAAAGCTTAGTTGCTAATATGCAGCCCATTAGGCAAAAAAATACCTTAATTGTAGTAATATGTTAAACCGTTTGATTCTTTGTATTGTGCAGTTTTTTAGTTGATTGATGTGATTGATTCTATCAGCTAATTCGTTGATTGTTCGATTGTATTAACTTGATTCTTAAGATATCAAAAAACCAATAAACATCATTTAATTTAAGAGAACAGAAACGCCGTTGTCATTGTATTAAAGATTTTATTTTTACTTTAACGAGTGCTTAGTAGGTAATGTGCAGAGATTATCCAGATAATTCACAGTTACCTAGGTAATTTGAGAAATGAAACAGAGTTTTCCGCGTTTCAACAGATCACCCTAGTTAATGTGCATATTTGCAGATCTATTGATTTCTGCACTTTAGAAGTAACACATATGAAATGTCGGATTTCCTTTACATAGGAACATTTGTCTTCCTGTTTTCGTTATGCTTTTGTTTTCTGCATAACCTCGTTTATAGTCATTTTGTCCATTGCCAGAGAAGACAACAGAAGAGGATCATTTCAACAAAGATTTTTCTCAATAAAGTTTCATTTTGTTATGTGTTTTGAATTTCACCAAACGAATTCAGTCGATATATTTATGTAATTTTTTATATGAGTATGAACTTGGCAAAAATGCTGCAAAAGATACAAGCTGTTATATTTCCGAAGTTACTAATTCCTTGGACAGTAAGATGATTATATTCCCTTTTATCTTTATATCATTCGAATGATTCATACTATCCTTTTGGCATTTTGGTTTATTTCATAGACAACACAAAAGACATGTTCACAGCACAAAGAACATTACATAATTCTGACTCTAAAAGCCAAACAAAGTATACATCTCTCGGACAACTTGCTGCGCCATCTATACAATTAATATTTAATTTAAACACACGCAATAACCACATATTTGCGTAGAGTATTGTTGACAATCGAAAAATGCGTCAGCTTGAAAATTTTTCAGTCTGGTGATTTTTCCCTACAAAATGAACCGCGAGTAAGACTCAAAATATTTGTGAAAAATAATGCGCTGAAAGCATTGGCAGAAACGAATCCAACTGTACCTATTATACTGCCAATATTTTCATGAAATAAAAGGAAAATTAAAAAATTATACGCCCATCACTTGCTAATCGGCATGAACCAATGCTTCTCCACGACAACGATCCATCCACATGCATCGCATTGTTCCTACGTCAAGTTCCAGTTTCAAATTTCTGTAAGAAAAAGAATTACTGGTCAGAATGACTTCAGATTTGAACTGAATATACTTGAGAAAGGGGGAAAAGTATGGGCGTAATATGAAAAAAGTTCCAAAATGTATCAATAGAGGATGTTATAAGCGGCAAAACGAAAGGGGATTCGTCTACAAGTGGCGTTTTGAATCGAATGATGACGGCTTTAGCATCAGTTGCACATTAAGGTAATCCAACTACCCTTAAGTTGTGAATTTTGAAAAAAATAGACAATTTTTTTACGATTTTGTTTTATAGGCCATCTTATTAGCTTCATAAAAATACCAAGTTATTATTTTCTGTTCACTAGAACAAAAACTACAAGTGCTTTAGTAAAATCAGATGACATTACTTTAAGCAAGGTGTCATACTTTAAAACGCGTTTGACTCGAAATGTGTGTTTTTTTTTAAAGACCCAACGAGTACCGCGATTGCTCAAAAAGTTTTGAAAATAATTAACTGAAATTTTTTGTGCATGTTTTGTAGAACAGTAGAAGTGTTTTAAGCTTCAGATTTATCAATCACTGTTTTGTTACGAAATTTACAGTCCCTTATGTGAATATAATCACTGTTTTTTAAGCAATTTCATATAATAACTAAGATGGAGTGTTCTAGTTTTTGTAAAAATTAAAATATCTCTTAACCAAAAGGTCATTTCAAAAATGAATAACATAGAAACATATCAGAATGTAAAAAAAGTTCATAAACTTTTGGTATATAATGGGCCACGTTACGCTATTTTTTGTAGATTTTTACCGATTTTACCCCATTTTAGTACTAATAATTTCTTTTTCTCTTCTTAATTTTAGCATATTTTTCTTAAAATGTACTAAACAAATCTAAATACCCCCAAAAAATCCCCATATCTCCCTTTTTTTTAAAAAAGTGGTCCCAAGTAGTCGGATACCTTTAACCAACTGTACTGTTCAATGTATATAATTGTTTCGGTTTTTTGTTGGATAAAACACCGCTTTCAACAATTGGGGCACATTTAGTGAAAAATCCGTCCACCACGGCAAGGTCGTACCACATTGGATGGGAAAAATCGATTTTTAACTTTCTTGGGCAAAAACACTGCATAAAAAAAACAGCAATGAAAACAACAGTGAATTTTTTCTCACATGCCATACCGTTCCCCCCTTCTTCGAGTCCATTCAGTTCAAATTTGAAGTCATTCTCAGCAGTGGTTCTCTTTTACAGCATTTTGAAACTGAAATTTTAATTATAATTACCCTGCATATCAGGGGTAGGCAACCTTTTAGCAATGGAGTGCCAAACCCATCTAACAATAGGATTCGGCTTTCCACACAGTAGGACACTTGTGAAACAATTCGATTCCCGCTGTAATGCAGGCAGTATTAAGGAATAGAGGTCAATAATTTAAATTCACATTTTTATTATATATTAATTTTGCATCATTTAAAGACATTTCTTAACATGAAAATAAACAGGATAAAATATAAATATTTCTTCAACAAATTATTTTTTAACATATTTATTAAAATTAAAAACAGACAACACATAAATATAAGTATTTCCTTTCATTATAGTTAAATAAAAATATAAATAAAAATTTTAATGCAAACCTAGTGACTGCACAGCTCTAAATCAGGGGTATAATTTGTGACTTTTTATTTGACACAATTTTGAACATTGTTGTTGAACAATTTCTTTGCGAAATCGAAATGTTCTTCACATGAAGAAAGATTTGTTACTTAGATGCTATGTAGAACCGAAAGCGAAAAGCTGAGAGAGAGAGTACATGGAATTTTCTCTCTTCAAACAACTAAATCTCTCCAGCTAATATTCAATAATTTATATAATAAATTATATAGTTTAAGAAACTAAAAAAACACTCTTTTATAGTTAGTCTAACTAAGGTGTAACTTAATCTTTTAGTCGTCAAATCTGGAATTAGTCCCCAAATCTGGAATTTGGATCTGAAATTAGTCGCCAGATGAGGGAGGGGATCTGAAAATGGGAAATCGTTAATTCTGATGTTCCTAATCAGGACAATGGAACAAAATTATTAAATTATTGTGTTGTCATCGGTCCTGGACAAGTGAGCAAAATTTTAAATTAATTAGACCTTTTAATGTGTGGGTAAAAATTGAATTTAAAAATTACGTTACATACAAGTGAAACTTATAAAAGGGTGTCAAAAATAGCTGTTAATTTATTTTTAAAATTATCTTTCAGATTCCTTCACAATTCCGTAAATGTCCATAATTCCGAGGGCGTTTGTCAAATAAGATCCATTACAAATATATCAACTTCCATCTACTTAAAAATTGACAAATTTTTAAAGTAGAGCAGAGTGCCACTGAGAATTGTACCGCGTGCCATAAGTTGCCGACCCCTGCTGTATATTATTAATTTATCAATGAAATACCATTCTAAATATAATAAATAGGTGATGTGTGGTTTCTCTTAACAATAACGGAAGAACAAATTATATTTGAATGACTTACAGAAATTCAAAACAATTAGCATCTTTCTATAAGGTTGGTTTCGAAGAGTTCTAAATTCTTTATTATTTTTCAAAGAATTTATAAATTACTATCAACTTTGCATTCTATTACAGTTTGCCGATTTTAACTTCTCTATGTTTCAGCTTCATAGCAATGATTCGGTTTCATTTATATTAAACATGGGGCAGATTGAGACTGAGCTATTTTGAGGGATAAATATTGAGCCTGGTTTGTGTTAAAATATGAGATTCTTTTGCTCAATTAATAAATTTGATCTCCATCTATTTGAGCAACTCCCCCCCCCCTTTTCGTTCTTCAATTTGTGGTCGACCCCTTCTTCCGCTGACCGCACCTTGGGCCATCGGAGCGAGGTGACTAACAAGTCTGTTATCGCCTCCTCTCACCCACACGCGGACTTCAAAGAGGCCCGACGATACCCATCTGGGCCGGACGTGCGTGGGAGAGCCGCAGGTACGGCGTGATTATGTAGGTTAATTATGCATTGTTTTCCAAAAGCGCGGAATTTTCGACTTGGACCACAGGTCGGATCGAATGAATTAATTCCTTAGCCTCATGGAGCTTGTTAGAATTTTTCTTCAGTATTATTGTGTTTATTTTTCTTTTTTAAATGAAAATCATGTTACGTAACCGAACGAGATAAAGGATGTGAATAAAGATTTGCACAAAATCTCAATGGATCATCAGATTTGATGGGGGGAAATTTTCACGTTGTTGAAGATAATCTAACTTTTATATATATAAAGCTGATATGCTCTCTTTAAAAATATTTTCTACTAAATAAATATTTAGTCGCGGATCGCGATTTAACAAATCCATCGGGACCGAACATTTTGTTCGTCAGTTCGGGGTTATTATATCGGGGTCCAAACAAAATACACATTTTTTGCATCTACCTTTTGGAAAAGTTCAAGCTATTACACAAAAAATACCCACATTGATGGAAATTACCGTAAAATCCGGCGTAAAACGCGCAGCTATACTTTCAAGCTGCATTTTTAAAATTTTAGATGTATTCGCCGTATAGCGCGCACCCCCTTTTTTTACGAAGAAACATGAAATGTTCTTATTTTTTTGAAGTCATTTATTCGAGGTATTTATTATTCCAGACTTTTGAAACAATCGTATACTTCTAGAACTACAACCCTTTAAGTTTATAAGGAACGTCACTTCTTTTAAATAAACAGTATTTCGTTATATTTAGTAGACCAATTTTTCTATTCTCATCAGTTTTTATTTTATTTTTAAAGCTATCATTTTTATACCCGGCGTATCACGCGTACCCGTCAATTTCAATTTTATTTTTTTGAGTTAAAAGTGTGCGTTATATGCAGGATTTTACGGTAAAAACTTATTCCACAGCTAAAAATACTTAGGAAAGGAAAAACGGTTTTAATTGGAAATTTTAAAACACTGACTAATAAATGTTCGAAATTCTTTTTGATTACTGATTCGAAAGAGCTCTGTTTCGACTCTATGCAGAGAAGAAAATACTGCATCATTTACATCCTATTCCATACGAGCGAGGAATGCAGTGGCGTAACGTTCACCCCCGCATCGCGGCGGGGGGGGGGGGGACAGGGCTTTAGTCGGCCCAAAGCTTGATTGAAACCAAGTATATACGTCTATGCAATCCTTTATAAGGTTGGGGGCCCTTGGGGCCCATAACCTGACTCTGCAGGGAAACCCTAATGTTCTCCGTTACGTCACTGGAGGAACATTTTCACTGTTTCCAAACCATATAAAATATTAGAAAATATAACAATTATGGTAGGAGTTTCATTATCGATTTCTGTATTAGAATCACTATTCATTGGCTCAGACAAATCAACAATTTCTCAACTTCTTTTGCACAGGGAAGAACTCCGTTATCAAATATCACAATCGTAAAATTGAAAGAACTTCTGCTTTGTGGATTGGGATAAGAAAAGAATTTCCTGTCCTACTCAAGACTCACACGATAGGTTACACTCATGACTCATCTGCATCTGTAAAGTCTAATAATGGATTCCGCCATTTCCCGTTGAAATTTGCTGGTTGCAAGGAGACTTTTTTTTTTCTGTTGTGGACAAAAAAGATATGTCATTTGAAAATAAATCCTAACTTGTCTAATACAAACTAATATCATTTTCTTCCAACTGCTGTAATATTTAAAAATTCGGATTAATTGCGCGTTAAATAGGGTAGAAGGGGGTACCTTCGTTTTAATTAGGAAAGAGAAAAATCCTTCAATCGGGATCCGAATGCATTAGAAGAGAAACGACTCACTCATTAATCACGAGATCTCAGGAACTATTAGACCTACAGGCTTTAAATTGGGCAAGCATGTTTCTTTTATTGAGTATAGATCCACTAAAAACGGGTTTTGCGTATACGAGGGTTAAAAATCTAAATATATTTTCTTTTTTGAAATTCAAATCCTGTCCTTTTTAAATCAAGATGCGAGGGCTAAGAGAATGTTTTTAAACACAATCTATAGTTTAATGCTATTATTTAGATATAAATAACTTTAAAAAGCAATACATAGACATAAACCATCATAATATACCTAGGGAAGAAAGTGGGTAATGGTATGGCATGTAAAAAAAAATTGTGATAATCGACAAATGCTTATAAAATACATGTTATTTAAAAAAAAAAAATCGAGAGATGATAAGTTTTTAGACAAAGTTTGGTATAGGAAGATGAATCACTTACAAAGAGTCAGCAGATGAGCGGGAGATTTCAATATACGAGGGTGAGTCGGAAAATACATTTTTCTGTCGACTGTGGTCAGAGTTGTTTAATGAAAATCAATACACAGATTGAGACATTAAAAATAAGAATGCAGTAGAACGTCGTTTATCCGAATCAGTTGGGACCGGAAACCCTTCAGATACCCGATTCTTCGGATAACCAAAAACCGAATGCGATCCATGCAGTATATGAAATAAGACATTAAACGAATATTGAAAATCATCACATGCGGAAAACGTGCTTGAAGAAAAAGCAAAACAGGTGCAAAATATCGCACAGCCTTTATTGTGGAAAATAATCACTTATTTTTCGCTGTACCATTGTACACCTTCGTGTTTTCGCTGCAAGGTCTCTGATTCTCTTGAGCAGCAATAGTTGAGTAGGACAGCACTCTGATTGTTGTTCGTACCACTCCATAGCTGTCTTAAACGCAGAAACGCGTCAGCATTTGATGGACTCTTGCTACTTTCGTTGGCGTTGTTGTCCTCGTCTTCATCCGTTTCATCGTCGACAGGGTCGGATTTTTCTTGCACGGAAGTCACAATCTCGTTATCATTCAGCATTTGAAATACATTTGATGAATGCATCGCATGCCATCCAGGTTTCTACATCAACAAAACTCAGCAAAAGAGCAAATACACCCTTTTACTTGGAAACAAACTGACCTAATATTCCGCGCAGATGTTTACCAAACCACATAACTGAATTTCCCCAAATGTCCCTCATGTTATATTTTCCCGTTACTTTTGACCTCACGCGAAACAACTGTTTAGTGTTGCACTGTTCGAAAACGTATTCGGACTTGAGTTCGGATATTTGACGCTCCGGATAATAAACGTTCGGATAAACGACGTTTTAATGTAACTTTATTTTTCCACATTAATACCAAGTATAATGAGACATTTATCACACCGCTTGATAAGCTTCAAAAAGCCTCCAGAAAAACTCAGGGCTTTGCATACGGAAGAAGCGTTTAACGGCTTGTTTGACTTTCGCGTTGCTTCCAAAGCGCCTTCCGGCGAGATTCTTCTTCAAAGCTGGAAACAGATGAAAATCACTTGGTGCTAAATCAGGACTGTATGGCGGATAGCTCCCAACCAGGAGTTGCAAAATGGTTTTGCATTGCCGTTGCCGAGTGTGGTCTCACATTATCATCCAACAACAGAATGCTAGATCTGAGAAGCCCAGGCTCCTTTTTCCGAATCCATCTGCTTGATCTCGGTTGACCTCTGCCACAATGGTGTATTGGTCTTACGCGTTCACCTGCTGTTTTATCGTTCGCCCATAACCGTTAAACGCTTCTTCCGCATGCAAAGCCCTGAATTTTTTCATGGAGGGCTTTTTGAAGCTTATCAAGCTTTATGACAAATTCTCAATGCACTTGGTATTTATGTGGAAAAATAAAGTTTTATTCTTATCTTTATAATATCTTATTCTGTGCTTTGACTTTCATACACAACTATGACCACAGTCGACAGGGTAAACTTATTTTCCGACTCACCCTCTTATGTATGTTTTAGAAAGAGACGAGAGGCCACTTTTGCCGATTAGTTTTGGTCACGAACTCATGGTCGACGTCGTCAAAGTCTGTACTTTGGCGTGGTGTGGTAGCCTGGAGAGAGAGGTACTTACTCAGGTGTGGTCCTCGTTACTTGACCATGTCACAGAATTACGAAGTCAGATGACAAAAGCCCTTGTGCATCTTGAATCTGCCACATTATTACAATATTAAATCAAAACAAAAATAATGAAAAATAAGTCCAATTTAAACTTTAAAAATTTGTTTTTAGGATGAGGTACCCAACAAAATATTTGAAAATAATTATTACAATCAAATAAAAGAAAACTTTTATATTTATGCCAGCATAATTTTTTTGTCTGTCAATCACTGCTAAAAAAAAAATGAATTTCCACGAGGCACTGATATCGGAAGTTTTTCATTTCGAATTTAAATGGTTTTCTTAAATTATAAACTAGGAAAAAAGAAATTAAGTTAAAATTCATTTAAAACATTTTAGACATTTAGAGACTAATAAAGACATTTTAATAAGATAACGACATTTTAGATATCAATTACTGTAATCGCACAATTCGTTTTTAAATAATAAAACACAGAAATCATATCTTGAAAATCACTTAAAATATTCCCTTTTTGATACTCTTTTATAAGCTTCACTTGTATGCAACGGAATCTTTGAGCTCAATTTTTACCCACTTTAAAAGGTCAGATTAATTCGAAATTTTAGCTCATACTTATTCAGGACCGATGACAATACAATAATTTCTTAATTTTGTTCCGTCATCTTGATCAGGAACATCAGGATTAATGATTTCGCATTTTCAGATCCCATCCCGCATCTGGCGACTCATTTTAGATCCCATTTCCAGATTTGGCGACTAAAAGATTAAGTTACAACTTAGTTCGATTAACTATAAAAGGGTGTTTTTTAGTTTCTTAAAACTATAATTTATTATTTATATTACCCCCACTTACGTATACTCGATTTACGTAAAGTCGCAGAGGTGTATTTTCTAGTCAACGTCTTGCTTCGGTCGTAAATGTGAGTTATTTTGAAATTTGCTTCTTTACTTCAATCGGTATGTTAGTGAACAAGAGATTGTGCGTGTGCTTTTCTCCATACATTTTTTTATTAGATACGAGAAAAACACACATATTTGACTCATAAAGGACATTAGACGGAGATACATTGCAATTATAATTTCAGTTGAATTTGAAAGAAAAAGTAATCCTATTCAGAGTGGAAAAATATTTTCTATCAATATTTCTTCCGTAAGAAATAAATCTAAAACTTTTATTCCAAATCGAATCTAAAAGTCTCAAAGCCTTACTGCAAATTCGGATTATTCGACTTCGCATTAAAATAAATCTATGCTTGTCTATCTCTTGGTCCCCTCTATTTCATAACTTCAAGGTATTACTGTTAATTTTTATCCATCATTTTAAAGTTTTTATTTTTATTTTTATAATAAGTGTAATATTGAATTGATAAATGTTTTTTGTTTCTTTTTTTCTGGTCCATGCTTAAAAGTTTATCTATCATTGGTCTGTATAATCAAGTCTACTTTTTAATTACTAACTCTTATCACTGTTATTTTCCAAAATATAATTTAAAAAGGAAAAAAAAACAGGATTGTTGTGTTGAAATGACTTAATTAGACGAATCATTGTAGTATAAATCATACATAGCTTACAATTTGAACAAAAAATGATATAACTAAAATATTATTAAACTTTTTAAGGAGGTTCACCCATGTGATGTCAAAGAATCAAAAAAAAAAAAAAATTCTCCATAAATTGCTTTTTTAACATGTCCAGAATACGGTGGTAAAATGATTTTTTTTAAAATTCGAATCGTTATAAAGAAGCGCGCTGATGTGGCAATCGAAGGCTGGGCCTATTGTATACAGTCGGCTTGATACCATTGCCACTTCTACGCAAATATAAGTTCATACAATTTTGTAGAGGTTTAAAAGGAAATATCTATAGTTATTGTGAATATTTCGTCGAACTTGCTTTAGTCTTCGCCTCCAGGCATCGCCGATTGAGGGTAAATTAAGATTTTCACTGTTTTAATCGGACTTGAAACTTTTTTTTTAAACGCGTTTTTCTAAAAACTGTGTTTTTCAAACTTTCCTCCATCATATCTCAAGAACGGTTTGACCGAATGACTTCGAATTTATAGCGTAGACTCATCATATATATACCCATCAAATGAACTACGATCATTCCGAAATTCAAAATATTTCTGTTTTTCATAACAAAAAAACCCCATAAAATTGGAAACTTTTTTTTCAGAGGTCTACCAAAAATCCAATTTTCAATATTTTCAAATGATTATAGTCCATTCTGTGCATTTACTCTTACAGATTAAAAAGCCGTTAATTGTTTTTATTTCAGATAAGACAATCAGCCGGAATAGTGGAGGAAGTGAGCGTCCATTTTTTTCGAGGCGGGTGTGTTCAAAGCGCTGTAACTCATGTTCAATTGGATATTATTTCACTAAACATTTTACATACTCTTCAAATACATGCAAATAAATGATAAAAAAAAAGTCCAGTCTTTTTTACTTTACGTAAAAAAAATTCTCTAAAAATGCTTAAAAAACAGGCCATCACATGAGTGAACCTCTGTTTCTAAATGTTTAGGACAGTGGCGTAACGCCCCCCCCCCCATAAACTCCAGTTTTGGGCCCCAAGCCCAAATACGTACTTAGCATCGGTTAAGCTTTGAGCCCCCTAGAGTTCTTCCCCCTTCCGAAATGTGGTGGTTGTGGGGGTTTAAGCGACGCCACTGGTTTAGGGTAAATTATTCTAGGATGAGTCAACGTTCAATAAAATTCCAAACAGAAAGAAAATAAGAGAACCAAACTTTGGAACTTAAGCGATTTGGAAGACGCTAATGTAAAGATCCTATTTAAAATGCAGGAAACTCTTGATTTCACTCTATAGAGGAGTAAATAAGTTAATCTGCATATTAGCTAGATAATCTGCAGAATATAATGGCTTTCAAGTTTGTAACAGATGTACAAACTACAAAACTGTGAAACGTTTTTAAACGTGGAACTATTTGAGAAAATCACGTTTCACCATTTCTACGCAATCCACATACAATGCTTTCTGAAGCCTCTCGTGATTAAATACTGATTAGTCCTATTATCTCTGATGTTATCTTGGATCCAATGGTGAATTTTACAGATTAAAAACTCTCTTAAAACAAGTTGAGATTTTATAAAATTAAAACAAGAATGTAGAAAAAATTTCTTTAAGTTAGTTCTTACTTTGAAGGGATAAATAGAAAGTATATTATTAGCGACTGAAAAAAATTTGAACAAGATATATATATATAATACGGAGAGAGCGCACTAATAGTAGGAATTGAAAAAAGACCATGATTTGTCTGCATTTTTGTATCAATACACATCCGGTTTGACTAGTTTCGCTGAAAATCCGGTTTTCGAAGCCAACTTTTATCATTGTTTTAACAGTTTCATTGTTACAACAAACTAGATAAATCTAAGTTGACGACAAAATCTGTTAATTAGTTTAATTTAATTAATTAACCGGTAATTAATTAATTAATATTTGAACAACTATATTAAAATCAAGTGACATTCACTACAAGTTAAAAAAAAATTATTTGAACTTGATTGGTTGAATAGAAAATTTTTTGTTTACGATTGAAAATTTGAACAAGATAAATAAGAAGAGAGTGTAAGCTAATAGCAAGAAATGAATTTAAAAAAAAAACTTAAGTAAACTTAAGGAAAAAAAAGCGGAAGAATTTATCAAGAGAAACAATTTTAAATTTTTTTGAGATATCTTAAACATATTTAATCAAATCCTTTTACTCAAGAATTTGTTCAGTTCTAATGTGTTTACAAAAGTTCCAGTTGAAAACTGTAAAATGCAGAGTTTAATCTAAAATGGCATCGAACAAATGGAAGCAAGTAAAGGAAAAACAGAATAACATAACTTCGAACAAGGATTAAATTATTCGACAAAAATTTTTTGGATTGTCATGAAAGTAAAATACCGATTACTTCTCATTCTGTACTACTAGGTATAAAATTTGATCCTATTTAAATTCTGAAAGCTTTTTTTTAGTTGATCTTTAAATCTTTGACTTTTCTACATTTAATTTATGATGAATTAAGATACTATTTAAAAAGAAAAGAATGTATAAATATTGCAAATTAATGTTAAGAAAAATGTTTAAATTTAATCCATTTCCAATTTGACTCTAGAGTAGAAACTAGATTTTAGTTAAGAGTAGAGTAGATTTTTTTTATGATAAAAAAAAAAAAAAAAAAACTAGAGACCTGAATAAATAATTTGAAAATAAAAAAATTTCATCTGTATTTTATAATTCATTGTGCACACTATTAGATTTAAATCTATTTTATGATTCATAGGCTATATTTTTTGGCGTAAACTATTTCCAGTTAATAGTTATATTAGAGTTTATTTTAAAATTAATTACAGAGAGATTGCAAAGAAATTGTAAAATTTAAATTACCTTTGATGGATCTTTTTATAGATAAAAATTTTCTTGTATATTCTCTTATTACAAAACTGTTAATAAAAACAAAAAGTGCAAACGATATATTTAAAAATCACACAAACTGAAATTGATGATTCATTTTAAGTTAAATGTAGAAAAAAATCGTTTGTATTAAAATTTTTAATAAGTTGCTATTAAAAATACTCACAATTTTTAAAAGGTAAATTATGATTTATTTGTTTAATTTTCAGTTAAAAAAATTCTTAGATTATAAAATATTAATTTTGAATTGTTTAAAAAAAATTAGGTTTGCAACTTTACTTTTACATCTGAAACAAAATTACAGATGATTTGAATTTTAAAAAAGTTTGTACATTCGAAATAGCTGTTAAATGTACTATAACGAAGATGAATATTGAAATTAAAAATTCCATTTATATTTTATTCTATTCTGAACTTAATCATTGCACAGATTTTAGGATTGATTGAAAATATATAAATTTAATTAATTTAAGAGGAAAAATTATGTTCTAATAAAATTTTGAATATTTTTAGTTATTTTTTTAATATCTAAAATGGCAACGACAGTTTTTTAAAGCAAAAACTTTGTACTTTTATTCTAATTATGGTACTTGAAATGAAACTTTATTTGCTGAAGAGACGTTAACATTGCTATTTTCTGAAACATTTATCGGACTTGAATATTATGAAACTTGAGTTTTTGAAATCTTCCAAGTATGTACATTACTCGTATTTTTCTCTTTAGATAATAATTTCATCAAATTCACGTGAAAAATGTTTTATCCAGAAGTAGCTTTTTGTTTCATATGCACTATATTAAAGTTTTTTAATTGGTTACAAATTTGGCGAAAGTCAGAGCGCTATTTTCTGTTTAAAATTGTAGTGCCAAATTTACACAAGAATGTATCACGAAATTAAAACAGTTCTTTTACTTTAAAATATGGTAAATTCACTGTGGATTATAAATAAAGCTTATAGTAAATAGAATAATAAAAAGAGACAGAAAACTTTAAGATTATTTAGATATTAACTGAAGAATTGGCGAATTATTGAGTGTGTAATTAAGCATGAGTATAGCATTAAATTAATAGTTAATAATGAATTTCTTAACTGTAATTCTGTGGGATAAAAATGTTTGAATTCATTTTATGTAATTTACAATTTATTCGATGCTTTCCCTCCAATGTGGCTTCATACCGACAAATTTATTATCAAAATGATTCATCTGGCTATATATTTATTGATTTCTTGGGATATTTATTCTCTATCAAGTAAAATTCTTTATGTAATAAATGTATATTAATACTGTAAATGTGTGTGTGTGTATTGGAGCAAACCTTTTTTTTTTAAATAAATTAAATGTAAAAAAACTTTTTTAAGAACAAGCTTTTATTTAAACGCGCTAAAAAGAATAAAATAAACTTTTCCTTTAAAACTTTTTTTACTATCAACTTATAACGTCATTACACAATTTATATGATATAAAAGCTTGTCGCAATATTTAAGTACTCATATTTACTTAGTTTGAATTTTTAAAAACCAAAATCAATCAGGCCAAGTTATTTATTTTACTTGTTTATCTACACAGGTAAATCTCGCGACAAGCTTTTATATCATATAAATTGTGTAATGACGTTATAAGTTGATAGTAAAAAAAGTTTTAAAGGAAAAGTTTATTTTATTCTTTTTAGCGCGTTTAAATAAAAGCTTGTTCTTAAAAAAGTTTTTTTACATTTAATTTATTTTTTACTTTTTAGTTATCGCTGGACAGGTTTCTCAGCCTGTTCAACTCATTGAACGCTGGTTCGCCATCCCTGGTTTAGCTGAATTAATTCTCGCAAAATGGTATTAGACTAAAAACACAATTTTTTTAAATCCGTAATTTTTAAGCAATTTTTTCAATCTTCATGCAGATTTTGGCTAACATTGTTCTACACACGAAAAAAAAGATTTAGTGAGATTATCTTCAAAAATGATAAAGTTATTAAATGTTTAATTAAAATTTTGACTATTTTTGAAAAACTTAAAGAATATATTATTTATTTGAAATATTTTGAAGATAAGGGATGTATTTCTCTAACATATTAGAAAAAAATTTTAATTGTTTATTAAAAACTTCAAAAGGCATTTAAATATTTGTATTAATCAATAAAATGCTTAAGACTAAAAACGCATTTTGTAATCAAAAAAGAAAGTTTTATCAAATAATGATAATTTTTTGCTGGACATTGAATATCTTCTACGTAAGAATCTATTTTTTTTAATTGCTCAGATCATCTTTAGAAACTTGATTTGAAAAAATCAATAATTAAATTCAAATAAAATTAACAGATTCTATTTGTAATTAAATTTAAGGACACATGTCGTAGTGTGTGTTTAGATTACTGGTGATAAAATGAGGTATATTTAAATTACTCGTAGGCTTAAAATTAGAAAATTTCTTTAAAAAATTACTTCATTTTATTGTAAAATTATTTTTTTTAATCGAAAATATATTGCATTTCTAGATAATATTTTTCTCTTATTGTTTTCCTAGCGGATTCCTTTTTGATGGGTAAGATACATTAAAAAAATGATCTTTCCGATTCTGTAATTATTTTTTGTCTGAGTTTCATAGATTAAATTTAGATAAATTATTTAAAGAATTTCTTCAATACTCCATCTCAGTTTAACTTGGCAGCGTCGAGAAAGGTATACAATGTACCAATCTACTTGAAAAATAGCTCTACTTTTTTGTTTTGAATTTAAATCCAAGGAAATAGATAGAAATTTGTAAAAAAATTGCATACGTTGTAGAAATTAGATTGTTTTTACGTTGTAGAAATGCAATTATTTTTTAGACAAAGTTAATTAATACTGTCAATAGCGCAACGTTATGAAATTCCAGTTTGGCTGAAAACCGATTTTCGACGCCAACTTTTGTCATTGTTGTAACAATAAAATTATTACAACAATGCAGATATATCCAAGTTGGCGCCCAAAACTAGTTTAACGTTTTTAATTAATATCTTTTTAATTAATTGCAATATCGGAATATAAATGGTCAAAACATGCATTGTCATCCAAACTAAACGTGTATACAAAATTTCAGCTCAATGGGAGGAAGATATCAGCTTCAAAATTGAGTTGCAAGATTCCACCCGAACAAATTACATACATACATACATACATACATACATACATACATACATACATACATTGTAAGTTAAATAAAAGCTTTTAAAAAATAGGTATATTTGTGTGCTAAGAAAATTAGGAAAAATGCGTTTTTATATTTATCTAAGTATATGTTATATTTTTCCTCACAAAATAACAGGTTTATGTTAACAAAATTAATGGAAGACGTAAAATATAACTTACCGTTAATTTAGACTTCGTATGTCCCTATTTTTTTTATTAAATATACCATATAAGAACGGAGATATGAAAACATATTTTATTTTTGATAGTCGTTTCAAGTTTAATAAACATAATTTCAAATATATCACTCGAAAATCCCAAACGATTTCGTATTTCTGCAAAAAATACTTTTTCCGTTATGATTCAAATTTATTTAGTTGGCTGTTAGAAAAAAAACATATAAAATATCTTAACATCTTGTACCTTTTTTCTAATTAGAAGCATTGCACACAGCTCAATTTCCTTTACCGATTTATTTATAATAATGATTCTTATTTCCATGTAGAAAAGTACTAAATAAAAAAATTGATTTTGCTTAGCCTTCCTAATTGCGTTGCCTCTATTTTCCCAGGCATTTTCACCTATGTGGAGTATTTTAAACATTTGGCAGATGTTGTTTATTTAATCATCTTTTAAAAACATAGTTGTTATTCACAGTATCAAAATTACATAAAAATGCTTACTGGATTCCAATCCAGAATGAAAAATTTGTAAACTAAGGGAAAAATCAATGTCTTCCACGTCATTTAGAGCACTAGGTAAATAAAAACACTTTTGACACAAAAATAAGGTTATCTTTAAAAAATTATTTTTATTTTATTCGTACTGTATATCAAAACAACTGCTGTTGACAATATTTTTTTTATGGGAATTCAGAATTATTTCGTATCGGGAAAAAAAAAGGTTTTGGAATGTTTTACAAGTTTTCGTAAAAAAAAATATATATATATTTCCATCGGCTATCAGTCACCTTTGGCACCTCGATTCTCTTGAAAGATTATTGAAAGAATTTAATTTTCACCAAATTGTTTAATTTGTATTTCTTCTATTTTCCATGTTTTTTAAAAATGATTGTTTAAAAAAAAACTAAAAAACACGCTTTTATACTGAATCGAACCAAAAAGAAGAAAACAATTCTTAATATATGAATAAAATGATGAAAGAGAAAATTAATATCATTGGAGTAAAAGCAAAGGGGGTTCTTTTAATATATCAATTGTTATAGTTTCTAACTTCTATTCCGCGAAATGCTGAGTTAGTGTAAAAATGCTGTACAAAGCACCCCACGCTTTTACCACAATTAACATTAATTTTCTCGTTCATCATTTTATTCTTATATTGAGAATTATTTTCTTCTTTTTGGTTCGATTCAGTATAAAAGCGTGTTTTTTAGTTTTTTTAAAACTATAATTTATTTTTCACTTTTTAATTCGATCTACAAAAAAGCGTGTTTTTTAGTTTTTTAAACTATCTTTTACTCATTGTTGAATTTATCCTTGAGTTTGATATTTGAAGCTGGAATTACGTGGCTGCTGGAATTAGTCTTGCTCTTCAATGGATATTAATTAAAGGATCTGAAGTGTATTTATTCTCTCCGCTTACGGGGCCTCGGGAAGTCGCGTGTCGTTATATTAGATTCGGTCTCAAAAGAACAGGTCAAACAAATAAAAATGTGTGAAGAAAAGTTCGAATTATAAAAAATATTAATGTACCATGTTTTTATAGCGAACTAAAAAGTATAAAATTCCTCCTTTTCTTTTTCTCTTTTTTCTTCCCTCCACATTTTCATGCATTGTCATCCACATCTGAGATATGGTCCAAATTTCAAATCTCTAACTCACCGGAAAGTCACATAGTTTGAAATCAATTACAAAATTCCACCCGGACAGACATTAAGAAAGCGAGTTAATGAAAAATATGGTAATTTTTATACCAATCGTATTATCACCTTTTAAACGTATTGCTATGATGTTAATTCGTATCATCACTTCTAAACGTGTTGCTTTATGAAAATAAATATTTAGCAGTTGGAAGATAAATTTTTTTTCACATGCACGAGCCTTTTTTTAATTTTCATTTTCAGAAAAATGTCTATATTATGGTAAGATACTGCAAGCACACACCCACCCACCCTCCACTTTTTTCACGTACAGAACACTTTTTTTGTTTGCTTTATTTCTATTAACCACAAGTATATTTTTTCTTGCATATAATTAGTTTTAAATTAAAAACACTTGCTTTTAGGGTTACACCTTATTCTTTTAGTCGCCAAATCTGAAAATGGTATTTGGAATTAGTCGCCAAATCTGGAAGTGGTATATGGCATTGTCGCCAAATCTGATTATCGTTATTCCTGACGATATTGATAAGGACAATGGAACAAAACTATGAAATTATTGTAGTGTCATCGATCCTTGACAAGTGTGCAAAATTTCGAATTATCCGACCTTTTAAAGTGGGTAAAAATCGAGTTCAAAGATTCCGTTACGTGCAAGTGAAACTTATAAAAGCGTGTTAATGATTTTGTCAAGGTCACATGACTTCGGTAGTCCTATGTTTATATTCTTAGCTCTCACTTTTTTATGTATTTGTTCTTTACAATATACATGCATCTAAAATTGTTTGAAAAATTATCAATCGCAAATTTTTTTACATCTGTATGAGAATGTTTTAATATTTGCTTAAAGGCATTTTTAAGCTTTAAATTGAAGTTTTGTTTTGTCTACATATGAAGATGTCAACAGTTTTTTTGTGTGTACGTGGTTCTCGTACGCAGGGGCGTAACGGAGAATATTTGGGCCCCCTTGCAAAGTCAGGTTTTTCGGCCCCAAGCCGTATTTGGCGTCAGTCAGGCTTTAAGACCCTTAGAATCCTGCGGCTCCCCCCCCCCCAATCCCCAACGATGCGAGGGATACACTAAGTCACTGTAACACTTATTTGAAACAAAAATTCCAGCTTCTTTTTTTTTCAAAACAAAGTTATTAATTATCTTCTAGACGCCTATTTTTTGTTATTCTTAATACAACAACACTACTTGCTGACAACTCCATTCTTCAGATAATAAAATAAATATTCATACACATTTCTGCCCTGTAGATTGACGATATTATTACTTATAAAGTATCCTTCTTCGCCGCAAATAAAAAGAGATTAACCATAATACTCGCTATGCAGCCCGACTCGCGGTCTCTATTTACACTAACACTAAGCGCAACTGAACACGTCGAAGCAGACATCACATACATATAATCCAAACATCGCGCGGCAGTAAGAATCAACAAAAAATAGACCATCTGCCCCCTTGATTCGCGAGCTGCGATTCTTTTATTATGATAATATATCTGGCAAACGTTTTCTTCTGAATACTCAGACGATGGAATGTTATTGTACCGAGGGTGTCTGTGTGTCGAACGGGAATCGCAAACACACTCCTTGGGATTTTGAATTGGAAATGAAGTTTGAGGAAAATATTATCAAAATAAGCGAGTGTCAACTAGTATTTGAGAAGGGCAAGGCAGAGAGTTTGTTTTTCAAAGTAGAGGAGACGGGAGAATGCGGAGAATATGTAAAACATTATTCGTAGATGGTCCGTTGTGGTTTGTAAATAAATTTCGACTGAAATAGCACATTTGGAGGAGGATCTATACAAATTTTAAATCGTCTTATTCTCTTAATATAGCGATTTTTGAATTTTTTTTCCCCTCACAGATTTCTGCCTACTATTAATATTTTTTGACTTATGATTGCTTATTGTCTTTCCTAGGGTTTTCAGCCTCGTAATTCCGAAACCCCGGGATCCCGGTGTTTTTTCCAATCCCGAAATCTCGGGATTAAAATAACTTATTCTGGGATTTAATTTTTGTCTAAATTATATTTAAAAAATTTTTTCTCATAAAAGTTTTCTAAGAATTTAATTGTTCAAAAATTTATAGTCTGTTTATGATATATGTACGTAGAATTTTTTTGCGCAATTATAAGTGCTATACGTAAAAAAAAATTTGCACAGTATGGGAGAACGTCGCAAACATCTAAGTGGCTCACTGCAATGCTTACACAATAATATAATCAACATCACAAGAATAGAGTTTGTCACAGTTCCTTCTTCAATTTAATGCCGTTTATTTTATAGCGGACCTGCTTGGAAGACTTAAGGCACTTAAAATCCCATTGCATTACTAACAGCTCATGCAACTGAATCTTCAATTTAAAATGAGGTAGCACTTGAAATTGATTCACATTCTGATTCAATAACTGGATCAATTTATATACAAAAACCATTAAGTGCAGCAGAAGAATTAAATAAAGTTATCATAGATGTATATGCACCAATGCAGTTTATTAGATTTGAGATACTGTGATCAAAAATTCAAAAAAAATTTTTTTTTTGAAAATGGAGGGAGACGTGGTGACAACCAGAAAAGAACATACTCCTATTTAATGACGATAATACCTACTAGTAAAGAATCCGAAGGTGCATTTTCTTCGGCAGGACAATTTGTAACAAAAATAAGAAGCTGTTGCAACGATAAAACGCTGGAGAAGCTGTGTTTTTATTAGCTTATTTACATAAACACAAAAAATGAAGAAATGCTTTTTTTACAAAAAAATTTCATTATGTACTTTATTTTTTGTTTTTTTTATGATGAATAAATTTTTTAAATTTGTTTCATTAAAATAATATTAAATTAATTTTTAATTATATTTTCAGTTTTATTATGCAATTTCAACTATGCTAATATGTAAGTATTTTTAATAAATAGTACAATCCTAATCCCGGGATTTGAATTATGTAATCCCGAAATCCCAGAAATGAAAATATGACACAGGATTGCAAACCCTAGTCTTTCCTGAGACATCTTCCCCGAACCGCATTCTGTCATTTGGGAATGCCTTGCAACCAATGACGTCTTTAGACTTCTTGAGGCCCTGGAATGAGTAAGAGTGCGAGTTCTATTTGCATCGCTTTCTAAAGCAATACAAAAGGCCTATTGGCAACGGACCACACCACACCAAGGAAGGACATTAAGCCTCAACTAGGGATTGCAATGTCGGATCAAAAGTTCAATACCGGTATTCTGTATTTTTTAGATCTTAATACCGGTAGTAGAAGTTTTAGAAAATGAAAGAAAAAACACGTTTTTTTTTTTTTTTTTTTTGCCAGTTTTATTAGAATGTGAACATAAAAAAAAAACGTAACTTATAAATTATAACAATATATAAAGAATCACAAAAAAGTAAAAAAACAACAACATCTTATTTATTTAAATCACAAAAAAGTGTAAATATCACTATTCAGTCTGTGGTACTATTACAAGTTTTTGAAATGTGATCTTAAAAAAACATAACGCTTCAATTCTACTGTCATTAAACCTGGAACGTAATTTTGTGCAAAAATTTCTATCTGTCGAAAACGTTCTTTCGGCATCTGCGCTAGTTGGTGGTACTGTTAGCAATACGAAATATATACTTTTTCCAAGTATTTTCCTCTAAATCTCTCGCCTTCAAATAAATTGATTTCTCGTTGGATGTGGTTTTGGATAAATCTGATTTCTGTATTGTATTTTGGTTTGTTGGAATTCTTTCAGGGTTATCTCTAATTCTAATTTTTGTTCAAGAGATAATTTTTAACTATCGACATTAGTGTCATCATCATCTTTGATAACAGTACCAAATTCTTCTGAATGTGAATAGGTTTGTGGTAAAAAATTTAAAAAAATATACTAGAAAATTTTTTGATCAAATATGAATTAATTAGTATTTTTTCCTTTTTCGTTTTTATTTTTAAAACATTATAATTATGTAAATACCGTAAGACATTTTCTATTTCAGTAAGCCTTTCTTCTATGTGATTTTTCAATGTAGTATATAATGTAATATCTTAACAAAAGTATGATACGCTAATACATTGTGAATAGCAAACTCACCAATTTAAGAAAGATCCAAATATTACGCACTTTTTTCACAACTACAACCTTGTTTTCATGGCAAGGACATGAGTATCCGACTACGAATCCTGCGTGTGTGCAGTATCGCTCTAAACTGTAATAGGATAGTTTTGGCCCGCCTCCTTGGATGATGCACATATTTTATCACTTCTCTTGACTGTACCATGCAACTTTATATACACGGTGTAATTAATTTCGCCCGTTCGACATAAAAACAAAACGCATACTATTTTGCTATGTGGGAGATCCCTGGACAATAGTGGAGACAATTTAAAACAGGGATAAACATTAAGTCGATCGTGATCCACTGGTGGTCCACCAAGACATTTTGAGGTGACCGCTTTTACTAAGACCTAAGATGCGCTTACTAAAAGAAATCTATTTATGGTACACTGATGCCAACTAAAATTTAGAGAATCGGCTTTCCACAATCAATGAAACTGTGTTTACTTAAGCAAATGATTCGATATCTGTTTAGACGACACATGTACCTTCATTGGAAGTCACCAACGATGATCCTTAATATATTCCCTGCCACTGTATGGAGAAAATTCCCAACTCGCCTGATGAAGGGAGAATAAATGTTGATGGTCAGCTGTTCCCACGCTCTCACGGGATTGGGCTCTTGTGATGACGTCATGTCCCGCGGACTCGGTAGCGAAGAAATTATGTACATACATCGGTTTCATATTTATCGATTCACGTATTTTCTGTGCTGGCTGCATTGAATACCTCTAGGGTCTAGCAGTCGCTCAGAGTTGATGAAGCATTCAGCTTGACAATCTTGTGTTACTTAGTTTTTGTATTAAAAATAGTATTCAGTCATATTTTAATACAATGTGCCGAAAATAAGTGTTAAGAAAAAGAAAAAACATACAATTTTAATACAGAATAGCCATACCAACGTCACTGGGTGGGCCGCAATACCTTAAAATCATTAGAAGTAGCCCGTACCATCCAAAGTCCGTCCACCCCTGATTTAAAAAGTTTCTAGTAAATACCGAAAAACCGGTATTTAAACGTGTGAATATTGGTATTATACAAAATTGTACAATTGGCTCAAAATGCCGGTATTCGGTATACCGGTATTGCAATCCCTAACCTCAACAGAGAGAAAGTTAGAAGAAAAGTGTGCGTGAAGCTATATAAAAATTCTTCCTGTTAACTGCAGTATAACCTAAGTTGTATACTCAAAGGAATTTCAGCAAAAGAATAGAAGAGAATAACATGCGGAACTAATCCTATTGTGTGGATTTATTCATATATATATATATATTTGTAATTTTATTGAGTGTTTATTAACATCGCGCTATGAAACAGCAAGACCGGCGAATCATGAGTTCAAGTCTTGTGCCACACCCGCTTTGTAGAAGAGCTAATGCACGTTAAATGTCGATGCTCAAACTTCCTCCCGTTTGTGTGGTGTGGAAGTTAGGAAAGGGGCTGCCAACTCAGGTATCTCTCAGGTATCTTGTCGCTTGACCTTGGCTCAAAATTACAAGGAAAATTATGGCGGTCGGTCGCCGATAACCCTCTTGCAGCTTTATAGTGTGACGTAAATATAACTCTCATAAAACAATACAAGGCTACAGGCGACGGACCTCATAATTTTGAACCTCAGCCAAGTGAGGAAGACGACATCTGAGCTGGACTTGAAAACTACCACACCAACGGGAGGACTTTGAGCCCTGACAGATTTACCGTACATTAGCCTCTACAAGCGGGTCTTCAGTAGCACTAAGGATCGAACTCATGTTACACCGGAAACGAGTGCTTGACCCTAACCGCTAGGCTACCGCGGCCACGATCGCTTTGCATGCACTGATTCTCTTCCCTGTTATTCCACACGACTGTAATAGATAAACCGACGTTTAGATAATTTTACTTGACTATTATACATACTCGTATAAGAAAAGACAAAGTTTATGGTAGTCTCAGACAGGAACTTGAATCAGGGACCCCTGACAATAAATAATTATGTTTTTGAGGAGGTCATTTAATTAAAATATTTAGGTACAATTGTAAATAACGACAATGATATAATGATCGAAATTAAAAATTAGAATCAACGAATAGATGTTACTATGGTTTGAGAAATCAATTTAAGTCCAAATTTAGGAGCATGAAATCAAAGTACAACTATACAAAACACTTAGAAGATCCATAGTTTTTTTATAGGTCAGTGATTGCTGGACGATGAGAAAACTGGATGAGGAAAACTTATAGAGATTTGAACGAAACATGTTGAGAAGAATTTTTGGAGCAGTGAAGGAAAATGGGGTTTGGAGAATACTTTACAATTTCGAATTACAAAGGAAGTACAAAGAACCAGATTTATTGAAAGTATAATTAAGACTTCACAAATAAGATGACTTGGTTGTTACATATTTAGGTATAACACAGCGCAATTTAACAAATAACGTTTTTGAAACCAGAAGGCAAGAGATGTAAAAGCAGACCCCGTACAAGATGGCTAGCCAACATAGAAAAATGCTTGAGAAAAAAACATCGGCGTAGTAGATAAAAAAAAACCAATAAACAGATTAGGGGCATAGTTACCGCCGTATTAATGATACGGAGCCCCCAAGCTACAGGGGCCCAAAAATATGTTAGAGAAAAATAGTGGAATTTTAAAAGGGACTCCCAAGAAATTTTTGATACAGGACCCACTGAGGAATAGCTATGCCAGTGAAACAGATTAAGATGGTTTAAACCAGTGATACTCAACCTGAGGGCCGCATGTGGCCCGCCGGCTTTTTTTGCGTGGCCCGCTCATGGTACCTTGCACTAAGAATTTAATTATTTGAGAACAATGTACAAAAAATTTAACAGGAAATTTATCAATCAAGCAATCAAATATATCAATCTTGCTATTAATTTGTTTTTTTAATAGTAGAATGTAAGCAAGGGGGTCATGGATGTGAAAGAATGTAGAAATTATCCCATAATTCAATAAAAATTCATAAAAATAAATAATTTTGTGTGTGTATTTGAAAGAAAAGTTAGTATAGTATTAAAATAAAAGCCAAAAGTGAGTTTTAATATTTTGATCAATTTTGTTTGTCAATGTTGCTATAGGTTTTATAGAGTGTTTTTTCCATAATCCGCATGTTGCATTCCGCGCGAAATACCTGTCATGTGTATGCAGCCCGCGTGAAATATCTATTATGTGTATGCGGCCCGGCGGGAGAAAAGGTTGAGTAACCCTGGTTTAAACTAACTGATACAGCCTTAGCTGGAAATCGGTTGCAGCGCTTAAGAAGAAGAAGAATTATATATCCATTTTCATGCAACATCCTGAAAATTTAGAAAAATTCAATTAATTGGCGAAGTTTTTCACTTTTTACAAAGTTAGAAATCCATGTCTCACACTACGGAACTGCCCATTCCCTTTTGCGAATTTTCTATATATTATAATATTAATGTTAGAGGAATTCCATTTGTTTTCTTTCTCTGATAACGTATACCAATTTTTTCGACCCCTGCCTTGCGAATTCTTTTGAAACAATGCCACTCTCCACGAGCGAAACCGACTCTCATCATCCTTTTCCCACAGCCTGAAGCCCGGCCCTTTCTCACTTCCGTCTTGGGCACCAGGGATCGGCGCCACATCCCCCGGGATCTCAGATGGGGGCCACTCCCTCGGCGGGCCAGGTACAAAGGCCGCAAGGTGTGAAAAGGAATGTCGCTTGACCCCCATGTCAGGGGCGGGGATCTAATGAACTCTCTACTGTCCCCGTCGCCTGATAGGATCATTAGGGTGGATTTTATAGTCAATATCCTGCGGTGGCCGATGCCGGTTATATTTTTATTTGCGAGCCTTTCTTTGTTATTCTTCAACGTGTTTTTTTGAGGGTACCTGTGTGAGTATGAAGTAGAGTGGATCACAGTTATATGGAGAGCAAAAAATACTCTCTTAATCGGAATCTACCTACGCGGAAAATATGTGGCAGTGGTCTTTCCAAACTTTTTTGACTCATGGACCCTGAGAACTATAAGGTGTTTTGGGGAATCGCATTTCACACACACACTTAGAAGAATATATTTTAAGGGGGTTCACCCATGTGACGGCCTGTTTTATGAGCATTTTTAGATAATTTTTTTTGACAACCCGTAAAAAGAAAGAACGTTAAGTTTTTTATGATTTATTTATATGTATTTTAAGAGTATGAATGTTTGACCAAAAATATCTAATAGAACGTTAATTATAGGTTTCTGAACACACCCGCCTCAAAAAAGTAGACGCTCACTTCCTCCACGATTCCGGTTGATTGACTTATCTAAAGTTAAAAAAAATTAACGCTGTTTTAATCTATAAGCTTAAATGCATAGAATAGCCAATATTCAATTGAAACTATCAAAAATTGGAGTTTTGGTGAACCTCTGAAGAAAAAGTTTCGAATTTCATGGGTTTTTTTTATAATGTTTTTGTTATAAAAAATAGAAATATTTTGAATTTTGGAATGATCGTAGTCCATTTGGTGCGTATAGTATATGTGCTGAGTCTACTCTATAAATTTGAAGTAAATCAGTGAAACCATTCTTGAGATATGACGGAGAAAAGTTTAAAAAACACTGTTTTGAGAAAAACGCATTTAAAGTTTCAATTCCAATTAAAACAATGAAAATCTTAACCTACCCTCAGTCGGCGATGCCTGGTGAAGAGGACTAAAGCCTGTCCGACGAAATATTCCATAACTATAGATATTTCCTTTTAAACTACAAACTTGTCTATACTTGTATGAACGTATATTTGCACAAAAGGGTCACAATGATATCAAGTCGACTGTCAAATGATGTCAAGTCGCTGAGTTGCAGCAGGCGCTGCAACTCAGCACTCCGAACACTTGCTTCGTTATAACGACTTCGAATTTTAAAAAATCACTTTATCACCGTATTCTATACATGTTAAAAAAAGCAATTTATGAAAAAAAAATTCTTTTTGAACCCATCACTTGGGTGAACCCACATAAAATAATAATTAAAGTTGATTAACAATTTATACATGATTTATGAAAAGAATTTAAAAAAAAACAAAAAAACATTGTATTTGCTATTAAAAAATTTATTGGATTTTTTAAATATAATTTACTTATAATTTGTTTACTTTATATTAATTTGTGATCCAAGTGTCATATATGCATGTTGCTGGCATATTTGCTTATATTTTCTCGCACAAACAGTTGAAGTCTAGGTCGCAGTCGCTTTTCATGTTCTGCCTTTAATTTGCATTAAAATTTCGTTTTAAGTTCAAGTTGAGAGAAATATTTTTTTATTTTAACACATTGTTCTGGCTAGCATTTGAATGTTTATAACTGTGCGAGAAATCATGTGTATTTTACATGAATATGCAACCTAAAATTTAGCTGATTTTGTTTAAATATAAATTTTAATGTCGAATGTTGATATATTGATAAGTTGATTGTTCCCTTTCCATCATTATAGGTATGTTTTTCTGTAAATGGAAAATGGCTAATTTTCTATCAGAAACCTATTTAGTTTTGCAAAAAGCATTGTACTAACAAGCATAGAATTACTTTGTGGAACCCGGTTGTGTAAACTATAAAATATTCGAAATCTAGTAGGTACCTCGTATGAAGAAGAATGTTATTTTATTATACTACAAATAAGAGCATTACAAAACAAAGTTATTATGTTTAAATAAAATTTTTAATTTTAATGACTGGATGAGATTTAGATACTTGTGGTTAAGCAAACGTCTCATAGAAAACATGAATCCAGTTTGCATACACATTTATAATTTACTTTTCAATTTTTTTATTGGGACTTGTGAAATCTCAGGATTCCGAGGAACACAGTTTGAAAACCATTGTTCTATGCCATAGGTTCTCAACGGGGGGCAATAACGCCCCCTTGTGGGCGTTTGAGGCTTTCAGGGGGGGGGGCAATAAAAAAAATCAGAGAAAATTATGGGGTGTTGAAATGGCTCGGAGGTTTTTGGGTAGATTAACCAAATATAGTCTAAAAAAGACTAAGAAACATACTGATTATATATATGTACTAACTAAAGTAAACTTCAGTACTGTTTACCTTATGTTGATTGTATGTATTTAAATCATTTCTATCACATGTACGAAAATTCACATATTTGAGGAAGCGGATAAAAAACGTAAGGATTACATTACATTCAGACCTACATTAATCTGAATGATGTAGTAAATTTTAATTTCTGTAGTGCACGTGTTGTCTTTGTCTGTGACAGTAGGAAACACGTTACGTCCACGGCATTTCATTGCGTAAATTATCCAAGAAACATAATTAAATATGTTAACCAGGAATTAAGGTGAAATTCTTTGAAGGCTAAAACTGTCAATTTACTTATTTTGAAAGCAATAGTTTATTATGTATTACTTCGTATCATTAAAACTCCATCCTGTCTTTATAACAGGCAAGCTAAAACTTTTATTCCCCTCTTTTGAATAAAGAAATTCAGTAGCGCTTCAAATCCAACAATATTATATCCATGACTAAAATATATACTACACATTTAAATGTATTTGTGGTAATAGCTATTTCAGATTCGCAAGTAAAAAAATTGGGGATTTATAAAAAATTTTAAAAAATATATTCTATTAGTAAGAGAATATATATTTCTTTAAAATTTTTTAACACTTGTTTTCACCATGTATTATGTACACTCTTATTTCTCCAGAGTGGACGGGGGCGGTATAGAAATATTCACTAGAAAAGGGACGCCAGTTCGAAAAAGGTTGCGAACCTATATGTTCTATGATATGGAGATTAGGAGAAAAATATTTATATAAAATAATAATAGGGTTTCAAAGTTTAATATTACCACAAAGGGGTTGAATTTTTGAAAAGATGGAAAAATATTTAATTTAGGCTAGTATACTCAAAATAAAATTATTTTTCTATGTTATAAAAAACCAAGAGTGATCATGATTGATAAGTGAGTAGTGAATCGTTCAATGTTCATTGCAACATTTCATATCCTCAGTTCTCTCTCAGAACCGTCCAATCAGTGAGATCGAAGCCTTTTTTCCGTCTCTCGCTTTATCGTGCACTGCAGTTTCAATAGTAGGCTGTTAAAAAAAATTATAATTTAAGTTGTTAAATGAATTTGATGCTTTTTCTTTCTTTTTTTCTTGTTACTATTTAGTAGGAGTACTCTCATCTCAGGGCCGTGGGTTTACTGGTCAGGGCTACTGGTTAGAGCATCAGTCTCCAGACCGGAAGGCCTGGGTTCGATTCCCGATACCACCAAATATCCGCCGAGTACACGCGGAGTATGTGCTCGTTAAATCAGTGGGTCCGAATAGTGTCGCCATCTATCGTGTTGTTTCGAGCAAAATCATGTTGTCACCTTCATGGGCTCAAAGCTTAGGCTAACGACAGGCGTAAAATTCTAGCCCTTAGCCGCGATGAATTTCGTGGACCTTGATCTGATGTTACTGTCAATCAGGTGGCATAAGCAACAACAACACTCTCATCTCAATAAATGTTAAAAAGCACTAAAATGCCTGTTTTCATTTAAGTTTACTTTTAATTTTTGCGATAAAAAAATAGCTCAAATACCTAAGCTTTATTCTCCTTGTGGCAATACATAACATAAAAATTTATTTTTCATTTTATTTTCCCCGTCATGTATGTATACCAAAAACATCTTTTTCAGCATAAGTAGGATTGAAAATTCTGAAGAAAAAAATTTCAATCCTTTCTAGAATATAGCTTTGTTTTACAACCTCTGGCAATTAAGTTCGATGAATGAAGTCAGAACGGCCGATCTGGCAACACTGGCGAAACAAAACGCAGCACATGCGTAGCAGCAGGTGTTGATCATTTGTCCCCACCGTTTTTCAGTTGAGCGTCGTTTGTATTCCGTGTAAGACTTATTTTGCAAATTGCTTGTTTAGTACATTGGTTTTTAACTGAGAACAGGAAAATGAACGAACAAAACATCAATTTAAAGTTTTCTTTTAAGCTTAGCAAGACACCAAAGAAACTTCCTAGTGTCTTAAAGTTTTGGTGTCTCAGGTAAGACCCTGAAATGGAACGGCAAAGCATAGAATGGAATTCTCCTGCATCACCTCGTCGAAAAAAAGTCAGAGTAGAAAAATCCCGCATCGAAATGATGCTCTTCACCTTTTTTTGAAAGTCAAAACATTATCCACAAGGAATTTCTATATCTCAGGGAACGACGATGAATGCAGCAAGGTACATTGAAACTTTGATCCGTTTCATGAAACGTCTACGCAATGTACGACCCCAGTACGAACAAGTCTCATGATTTTTTGTTCACGATAATGCTCACCCTCACACAGCCAATATCGTCGAACAGTTCTTTGCCAAAAAGGGGAAAAGGGTTCAAATTGAACACCTATACTCTCCAAATCTTAATCCACCAGACCTTCTTATTCCCACGACTCAAACTCGCTTTGAAATGAGAGAGATTTGACGATATTCCTGACATCCAACGAAACGTGACGAGGCTTTTAAACTCCATCCCATAAGGACACTTCTTGCAAAGTTTCCAGGACATGTACAGTAGATCTCAAGAAAGCATAGTTAAAGGAGGTAATTATTTTGAAGGATAGTATAAGGAAACTTTCGTTAATAATTTATTTAATTTGAGGATAGGTTTCGAGTCGCGTGATCAATTTTTTTTCAATACATTTAATTATTTTTAATTAAATAAATTGATTTAAAAAGAACTTATTAAATATATTTTATAATTATAAAATAACTAAATTAATAATATATAAAAAAAGACATTATTTTTATTGTACTAATTATAAAATAATTAATTTAATAACAATAATATTTCATGGATTATGTTATATTATATGTAATATTTTATTTATAATATGTTATATTTCACATTATAAAACAACTTGTAACTAATTTTTACATAAAATATCATTTGATATTTTTTTTCCTTTATTACAAATATTGTTTATTAATATAAAAATATATTTATAAAATACAATATCAATGTTTATATAATTACAACAGTTATTTAACTTTATAAAATACAAAATAATTACTTAAAAAATATCATTTTATATTTAATACATGAATATATTTAATTTAAAAAATAATCAAATGAATTGGAAAAAAAGGGTTTACGCGCGATTCTAACCCTATCCGGTCGCATAATAGCAGGTGTTCTGCCGAATGTGCCACCGCATCGCTGGAGATATTTAAAATTTAATTGTATAAAAGCTAAGGATGAATTTTGAAGGCTATTTTCTCCGAATTATCTGGCCATTCGGCGCTAATACATTGATGTTTGAAAATTCTAATGGAGTACAACTTTTTTCGAAGTCTTGGCCCAAAATGAATTTCCTTAGTCGTGCCCTCCCCTTGTAAGATATGAACAAGTTTAATAATTACTAGTGCCTTTCATGGGCTTGTCATATACAAAATTTAATACTTATCTTGATTATTTGTTCAGTTTATAATTAAAGTCGTATTATAGCTTTAGTGTCAGAGCACAGCATTATTGCCTTCAATACATTGTTATTGTACGGAGGGGGGGAGTGATGAAAATTATGATTGAAAATTGGGTCGCAAACATTCAAAGTTTGAGAAGCATGGCTGTATGTGTTTTTAAATTGTAAATCCCTCCCGTAAAAGTAGTCCGTGTGCGTCATTCTCATTAATAATTACAGATTAAAATACAGTCGTAAAAAATATAAACTAACATTCAAATTATCTAAAAAAACTTTTTTTCAAGAGGTTGTTCCTTCTACTTTTTTAGCGGGTTACAGGCTCTGACCTATGGCTTTTGATGGCCGAGCGTAAAATTTATAACTCGATTCCCGTAAATTCCAGACTGTTTTTATTGTTAAATGAACGCCGTCTTGATGTCGCTGTACATAAATTCCATTGGTCTAACACCTTTCTCTGATCAAACCAATAAAAAAGGGGACCAAATTAGAGTGGGCCAAGCGTTTCCAAACATTTACCGGTCTTTATGGTGCCATTTTTTTTCTATCTAAAAACTATAAAATAGCAATTTTTTTTACACCCAGATATGTCCGATACTGGGAGGGGGCAGAGACTTTACCATTATTTTACAATCTTTCCTTAAATGGCGAATATCGCATGCTTTCGGGACACATTAGATAATTCCATATCTCTAAATTGTCATATCTAATACCTCGCGATAAACTTCGCCCCAGCCAAGATACTCCAAGTGTCTATTAGGACAGAGGAGTGTTGGCGATCGTTATAGGCGCCACGACCCACACGGGTTTAGAAATTACGATCAGAGTTGGACACCAAGACGCCCTTCGGCACCTAAAGAGGCCTCTTGGTCGATCTTTAAGCTCTTGGTGTAATCAGTTCTTACTTTTTATCAGAGAAACAGGGGACAATAATTTTTTTAAGGTCGCAATTAACTAGAAGGGGATAAAGAGAAAGTAGTGTGTATGATATGGGGATTTGGTTACGAATTTAAACATATTTTAGTTCCCAGTTTGAAATTTCTGATTTATAAATATATTCGGGGAAAAGAACTAATGGGGAATATTTTTAGAGCTTTATTTTATTTATGAGAGAAAAATAAATTTACACTGTTGTACAATACGTTTTATTTGTTTCTGTGGGATGACTAATATTGAGACGATAGCAGTGAAAATTGGAATTTAATGTAAAATAGTCATCATTTAGGTTAGCGATGTACGAAAGGCGGCTTACTTAGAGGTTCTATATAACCCGCTTAAGGTATCCGACTATTGTGAATTTTGCCAAAAATTGACAAAATTTTTTCATGATTTTATTTTATAGCTCCTCTTATTAGCTTTATAGAAATACTAAGTTTACTGTTTTCCATTTACTAGAACAAAAACTAGATGTGTTTTAATTAAAGTAAATGCCACTACTTTAAGGACGGTGTGTCATACCTTAAAATGTGATTTACTCGAAATGTGTTTCTTCGAAATTACTCAAATGGGGACAGAGATTGCTAAAAAAATTTTGAAAATAATTAACTGAAATTTTTTGTGTATGCTCTGTGTAATAGTAGAAGAGTTTTAACCTTCACATTTATCAATCACTGTTTTATTACAAAATTTACAGTCCCTTATGTGAATATAATCACTGTTTTTTTTAAAGCAATTTTATATAATAACTAAGATAAAGTGCTCTAGATTTTGTAAAATTAAAATATCTCTTATCCTGAAGGTTATTTCAAAAATGAATAGCATGACAGCACATCAGAATTGAAAAATTGAAAATTTGTTCATAAACTTTTGGTACAGAATAGGCCGCATTTATGTTAGTTTTTTGTCAATTTTTACACATTTTTTCCCCATTTTAGTAATAATAACTTCTTTTTCTCTTCTTAATTTTAGCTATATTTTTATTAAAATGTACTAAACAAATCTAAAAACAACAACAACATAAAATCCCCATATCTCCATTTTTTCAAAAAAAAGTTGTCACAAGTAGTCGGATACCTTAAACTACGGTGAAGTAACGAGCCCCTCACCTAACTTCTACAAAGGGAGGACTTCGAGCCTCGACAGATTGAACAAGCAGCACCTCTACACGGTGGATCTTGAACGAAATATCTTAAGGGATTCAACACTTTTACAAATATATACGTAGAGTTCTTGAATCAAAATATTGGTACTTCTTTGTATGTATAAAAGGGCAATATCTCGGAAAAATGGTCAAGAATGGTTGCTTAAACGTAAGAAAATTAGCTATCAACTTGATTTTAAATTCATAATTTAAAAAACATTACACGATTTTTAAAAATTGATTCAAAACGATTAAAAAATTCTAAAAATAAAAATTTTTTGATTAAAATACTTTAATCTAGATTTCATATGAATATTTATGCACGAGTTTGCAATATTTATGCCTTAATATTCACGATTCGTCCATCAAATGCTGCTTTTTCATCAAAATTCGGATAATAATGTCTCAAAAGAAATATTTTAACTGGATTTTAGTTCCATATGACTGCTGGATTTAACATAAATTTGTGGATAATAAGGTTTATTTTCTAAAAGTAATAAACATGGTGGAAAACTCTTCAGAAAGTGAAATTTGGACGAGTAACCTGTGTCCGTCCCACGACCTGGCGGGTGTCCACGCAGGAGTGGCCCTTCCCACACACCGCCCCTTTTCTCAGGGTCATCCATAAGCGCATCTTCTTTTGTGTCCACTTGGCGTCGACATATTCCATGCCAAATAGAAACTGATATCCGCTTTGTAGCAGTACTGTGTCTTCAGCTACCAGTCAGTTGTCGAATTGATGGCAAAATAGACAGCTTTAGACACATTTCTCTGTAATTGAGCAGTGAAAAATTACACTTTGAGAAATTTCGTATCTAAAAGCTTCATTAAATTGTATTGAAATTATAAGGTCTACCAAAAGAAATTTATTTCCTCTTCAGCATTATTTTGTGCTCTGTAGTCTGAATTTGCAATAGGTGAGTGGGTTTCATCGAACTCAGAATGGGAAGAGACACCAAAAGCTACAATTAAGATTTCGAGTCTTATATATTATGATGAAAATAGTTAAATAGAATAGAGTTGAAGTTTCCGTGTGTTTAATCCATTTAGAAAGTATAAAAATTTGTTGAATATGAGATAGATAGATATGAGAGAGAGAGAAGGTATCCAAATACTTGCAACAACTTTCTTTTTTTAAAAAAAATGGAGATATGGGGATTATTGTTGTTGTTTTTAGATTTGTTTAGTACATTTTAAGAAAAACATGCTAAAATTAAGAAGAGAAAAATAAATTATCATTACTAAAAGGGGAAAAAAGGGTAAAAATTCACAAAAAATAACTTAAACAAGGGCCATTCTGTACCAAAAGTTTATAAAAAAAATTTTCAATTCTGATGTGTTGCTATGCTATTCATTTTTTAAATGACCTTCAGGATAACAGGTATTTTAATTTTTACAAAAACTAGAGCACTTTATCTTAGTTATTATATGAAATTGCTTAAGATAACAGTGATTATATTCACATAAAAGATGTAAATTGTGTTTTAAAACACAGTGATTGATAAATCTAAATGTGAACTAAAAACCCTTCTACTATTATACAGAACATACATAAAAATTTCAATAAATTATTTTCAAAACTGTTTGAGCAATCGCTGTCCCCGTTTGAGCATTTAAAAAAAAAAAACGTACATTTCGAGTAAAACGCGTTTTATAGTTTAACATCATGCTTAAAGTAATGGCATTTGCTTTTAATAAAACACTTGTAGTTTTTGTTCTAGTGAACAGAAAATAATAAACTTGGTATTTTTATAAAGCTAATAAGATGGCCTATAAAATAAAATAAAAAATGTTGACAATTTTTGGCAAAATTCACAATTTTAGGGTAGTCGGATACCTTATATAAGGTGTATATATATTTTTTTATTTTTAGCAGCAACACTTGATAAATACTTCATTCATTGGAGTGAAAATACTTTGCGCAGACTTACATGGAGTAACAACAAATAAACAATAAAACAAAGAATAAAAACACAGCATAAATATAAACACAATCAGAAAGTCAGTTAGATTGCGGAGCTTATAACTGCTCTCTGTGACCCTCCAGTATTCGCCGTAGATGTTAAGTAGTCGCAGCAAAGCCAAATCTCCAGGTGCTCACCATTTTCTCATTAGGGAATTCTCTCTGCACAAAACACATTTTGGAGACGGAACCTTTAGTCTGTGTAGGTGGTATTATGTTGAGGAAGGTAAATCTTGTGCTTCCACTCCTTTTTCATCTCTTCTATCTCAGGATCTTATGGATAGGTCCAGACCATAGTCACCGGGAAACCAAGAAAGAATCCTCTCCGTCTTACTCCAAAGATTCAGCATAACCCCTAGAAGGTCAAGTCACATTTTCTTTTGAAAAGGAATCAGTAATCGTAGTACCTAGTGTGTTGACATTTTTCACATGTGCAGTTTTTTTTTGTTTTTTTTTTTTGAAAAATTTACTGCCCGCTGCCGTTTTCAAGATCAGTCTCATTCATGGTCATTTGGATGGTTGTTCTTCTATGTCTAAAAGGTTAAAGTCTTCCCACTTCTTCACTGCAGCAAAAAATTCCGTGTGTAATGATCTTCTACTTGGAGTCTTGAAACAATCGTGGGATCTGTTGCTGTCATTGTTTCTCCATCATGGTTCATTATTAAAAGAACTTTAGCTACAATCGATTCTCGATAATTCGACCTGGAGGGACCAATCATAAACTTCGAATTATCAAGATGGTAAAAAAAAAACTACCAAAATACACGAAGTGAATTTTTTTTCTTACACATTTAAATTTGAAACAATGTAATAAAACACACAATTGTACAATATTACTTAAAAGTATTTTTAAAAAGTACATATTATACAGTATAAATAGTATACCGAAGTTAAAAGTCCTGTATCAAAGGAATACATTTATTTAGTAATTCTCGAACAGGACTCTTTCACAACCCACTAAATCTCATCCATTTTTCATGGGAAATAAAATAGCTTCGCACCCGGTTCCCTCAGACACTATCTTCATCACAATTGCTTCTTCAAGGCAGGGTCCAGTCCGGCCCATGCCCTATTTGGTACCCCATTGTATAGGTTACACAAATGAGCAATAAACCGTCATGTCATTCCGACGCAAAAAGCACAATCCTACGAATCTCTTCTTCATATTAGTGGACCATTCTTTCTGAACACATGTGTAGCAAGTTCACGTGTTAAACAAAAGATATGGTCCGCTGACAAAAAGTGCGAACAGATCTGTCCACTTGAACAAGGAAAGCAATAAAAGTACTTTTTTTCATCTGAGGAACCGGAAAACACAAAGAAGGAATAGAAGACAAATGGTCATCAAAGGGGCTACGTTACAGGGAAGACACGCAGAGACAATACAACACATAACATGTAAGCTCCATTATGTTTGCTACAGGATTCTAAATAGTTAGTGTTCGAATTGTCGAGAGTTTTATACGATATTTTCGAGTTATTGCGTGTTGTAGTCTGGCCAGCTACAGATTTTACTTCGAAATATTGACTGTATCAAAAAATTTTCTAGGGAGTGAGCATGTACTTCGAATTAGCGAGAAGTTCGTATTATCGAAAGTTTGAATTAGCGAGAGTCGACTGTATCGATTCGAGAGAAGCTCTAGTGGGGCGTTAATTCAATTAAACTAACTTCCGATTATAGACTGGAGGATTTACCAACTAAAATAGACAGCGTCATACTACTACGAATTATTTTTAACAGTCGCTTAAGCTTTAAAAAAAAAATTTAATAATTTAAAGGAAACTAGAAAAATATAAAGTGCTGAAATGGGTAATTAAATCTGTATATCAAACTTCACAAGTCTTCCCAAACAAAATCATAATTTAAATATATTTCCCCGTGTGTTGTTCCTGGATTTTGATCCCTGTCCACTTTTCTGCTATTTTTTTGCCCATTAGCCAACAGGCAATGATCATTCTGATTATTATTATATACAGTGGTGGCAAAAAGTCCTAAACACACTCATTTTTTAGCGTAATTTTTCTGTTTGACTTCATTTTTCGTTGTGAAATTATCGCATTATCTTAAATATTGTTATTGATTTTAATGTATTTTTTCATGCTGATTTCAAATCTGTTTGTAGATTTCATCTAAAGTAAATAGTTTCATTGATATGTTGAAAAAACCTTGACAAGAAAGCACAAGGTCACTGTAAGAATGAGTGAGTGTGTTTTCCACCAATGAAATGTTCCGTTATTTCAACCAATCAGAGAGCAGTAGAGATAAAGGGTTGAAAGAAAAAGGTGAAACGTGGTTTATTGTATTGAATGCAGTTGTGTGCTTGTGGAAAATAGTGTATTGAAAGCAATTTGAAGTGCGTTTGTGGAAAATATTGGAATTATGGCTAAATTTTCATATCTGCCTGAGAATAAAAGGTACAAAATAATACATTTGAAGGAAGGTTATTCTATGCGCCAAATTGCTGCTAAAGTACCATGTGGCCTTTCTACTGTTGTGAGAACTTTGAAAAGATTTTCTGAAACAAATTTTATTGCGGACAGGGGGCGATCAGGACGACCAAGAAAAACATCTTTACGTGAAGACAGGTTATAGCACAGAATTTCACTTTCAAACAGAAAGCTTAATTCCTCGCAAATTTTGAAACAATGGACTGACATCAAATTGGAGTGTGTGCCCAAGAACTGTTAGAGGAAGACTGCTGGAAATTGGGTTACGAGGCTGTAAAGCGCTCCCAAAACTATTACTGACTGAATTTCAACGCAAGAGGCAATTGACGTGGGCAAGGGAACATTCATTATGGACTATTAAAGACTGGGAAAAGGTAATATTTAGTGACGAGAGTCAGTTTTGTATTTCTGGCAACCAAAGTAGTGCCTATGTAAGACGACGCACTCATGAGGAATTCAGCCCTCAGTGTCTGAAGCCCACAGTAAAGTACCCGACAAAAGTGATGGTATGGGGTTGCATGTCTTCTCATGGTGTTGAAAGACTTCACATCGTTAGCGGAACAGTGAAAGCCATGGATTACATTGAAATACTACAAAATAAATTGCTACCAACTGCGAGAGATCTTTTTGGGAATCAGTCATTGATTTTTCAGGATGATAACGCCCCTTGTCCAGGAAGGTAGTCCAGAAATGGTTGAAAGACCATACTGTGAATAGAATGAACTGGCCAGGACAGTCTCTCGACCTTAATCCGATAGAGAACTTATGGTTTAAAATTGGTTATGAAATTTCAAAGAAAAAACCTTCAAACAAACGTGAATTAATTGAAGCTTTAATATTTTCCTTCAACCATATTGTCACGAAAGATCTTCTTTTGAAATTGGTGCATTCCATGCCAAAAAAGATGTAAAGCCGTAATTAAAGCAAACGGCTGGCCCATAAAATATTGATTTTCTTACATGTGACAACAATGTAATTTTCAAAATGCTTATTAAATATACAGTATTTGTCAATTTTCGTGTTATTTTTCTTTGCATATTATGTTATTCTATATTGTTTTATTCTGCACATATTTCACATTGTGTTCAGGCAGCTTTACTACAAAAAACATTTTAGTTATTAAGAAACTAGTAGTAGATTTGAAATCAGCATAAAAAATAAATTAAAATCAATAACAATATTTAAGATAGGGTGATAATTTCACAACGAAAAATGAAGTCAAACACAAAAATTACGCTAAAAAATGAGTGTGTTCAGGACTTTTTGCCACTGAACAAACTGAAAGCAAGCTTGAATTTTTTCTCTTTTTTTGCCCAATTGGTTGAACTGTGAGTAAGTGGATATTTTCATTTTGTCCCAAGAGTATCCATTGAATTCGACTGTATGTAATCAGACACCGTGTCCCATTGATATCTAGGAGACTCCACCAAAGAGCGAACTTGACACCTGTTGCCTTAACATTGTAACACTTTCTGGGGCACCTGCCCACCCATAGGACGAACAGGTTGTCGGAGAACAAAAGCGCGCAGGAATCGCCCAAGAGGTGTCCGCCTCGGATATCAAAAGTGGCCGGAAATGCCCACATCCCCTCCTAATTAACTTTTGTTCGCCTGTACTGCACCGAATATAGATGAACTGGGGAATACCCACTCGGGATTTCCCCCGGCGCATCTTCTCTTCTTTGTCTTTGCCTCCAGAAGCTTTTCTTATAGATGGAAATGTAAGGTGTTATCAACTAATTTACTGTACACTTGACCTTACTCCTGCTTTTTGGATAGTCAGAGGATAATGTAATAAAGAAATATTTAACTGAAAGATATATTAAGGTATCCGACTATCCTTAAAATTGTGAATTTTGTCAAGGAATGACAATTTTTTTTATGATTTTATTTTATAGGCCATCTTATTAGGTTTATAAATATACCGAGTTTATTATTTTCCGCTCACTGGAACAAAAAGTGCAAGTGTTTTAGTCAAAGCAGATGCCATTACTTAAAACGCGTTGGAGTGATGGTAGATGTAGTAATGATAGTAATTAGATGTCATACTTTAAAACGCGTTTGACTCGAAATGTGTTTCTTTGAAAATACTCAAACGGGGCCAGCGATTGCTAAAAAAGTTTTAAAAATAATTTTTTGTGTATGATCTGTTTTATAGTAGAAGTGTTTTAACCTTCAGATTTATCAATCACTGTTTTATTTCAAAATTTACAGTCGCTTATGTAAATATAATCCCTGATTTTTAGGCAATTTCATATAATAACTAAGATAAAATGCTCTAGTTTTTGAAAAAATTAAAATATCTCTTATATATATCCTGAAGGTCATTTAAAAAATGAATAACATAGCAACACATCAGAAGTAAAAAATTGAAAATCTGTTCATAAACTTTTGGTACAGAAAGGGCCATGTTTGTTATTTTGGGTCAAATTTGATCTATTTTTCCCCATTTTTTAGTAATAATAATTCCTTTTTTTTTCCTTCTTACTTTTAGCATATTTTTCTTAAAATGTAACTAAACAAACCTAAAAACAACAAAAAATTCCCATATCTTCATTATTTAAAAAAAAAGCCGCAGGTAGTCGTATATCTTAATTCAGATTCCCCTGTATTAAACGAAACATGCTTACCAAATTGAAGGTCTAACTTAAGTTGTTCAAATATGGATTGAAAAAAAAATCTATAATGCCCTTGCAAAAATCTGCAAACCACCTTGAGAGACTATTCCCCCTAACTGCGTTCTTATTGGCTCTCTGTTCATCGGGAAAAAAGGTTTGCCGATTTTCAAGTCTGCAAATCTTACAGTTCAGAAACGAGAATTTTGTCAATTCCTCCCCCCCCTTAGGATTGATTTTCAAAAAACCTGTTATTGGCGGATCTCTACTCATTAAAAGAAACATCTCTCTGTCAAATTTCAGGTCTGTTGGTCTAATAACTTCGGAGATCTCGTGATGAGTGAGTCGCTTTTTTCCAGTATACTATACTGTTCGAATCAATTGAGACAAACGTTTTTTTCTTGTCTGAGTTGGTATGTGACCAGTTATATCTGCCCAGAAGTATTGTGATGAATCGACATTCACTATAATTTACTCATTTGATTGGTTTTAGTATATTAGTAGTTCAGTTGTGAGCCTTTCAGTGTGGTAGCTGAAGGCTATAATTTTGTGATCTACGTAACACGTGTTATTTTTGCTTGTTCAGAGATGGATATTACTCCGATGAAGTTGTGATAGCGGTCGGTTTCTGCTTACATCTTAACCCCCTTGTCTACCTGTAAACCCGGCTAGATGTGTGGGAAAAACTAAATGACCATCAGACATGATTTCAACCTAATTAATTTATTGTTTTCAAACATTAATCAGACACAATATCAATCGAATTAAAGTAGGTGATTAAATAATAGAGTTCGGAGGTGAGATTCTATAACACGGGGATACTACTACAGACCCTCAACTGAATCTAAGACAGCTTAAATACGCTCAAATATAACTACGTCGCACACTAATAAGTTAACTTCTACTTAATCAAGCTCACAATACTTGTACTTTTTATGCATCGGATCCTACACTGGAAACTTGCAGGTGATCTCTAGCGGCTTGATCAATGTCGTTGGATCCACGCTCTGCAATCTTATTCCTGAACAATTCCAAGACCTCTAACTAATTCCACTCTCTTTCAATCTTCAACTAACAACTAACTCGCAGACTCTATGTTAACTCCTACTTGTCAACTCTAACATGCCAACTCCAACGTGTCAACTCAGAAACTCGTGAAAACCGAATTTATATAATATACTTCATTTACATAATCATGTTTCCTTACTCGGTGAAAGTTGGTTGAAATAAATATTTTCCTAAAAGAGTCGTGAAGGGATTAGTAGAGCCGCTTATAGATCCGTCACTAAGTGTTCTAAGATAATCGCTCTTAATGAACACACTTCTATAACTGTGAGAGTTCAGGCTACGGCAGTTTGTGTGAGCAAATCAAGTGTTTTAAAAACATTTCAAAATTATGGATTATCATCTCCAAAACGAAAAGGAAAACGTGGACACAAGTGGAAGACTACTCCAATAATTTATAAAATTTTAATAAGAAGTAGTAAAATAAATTCAAAAAAATAAAAGCCTAAACCTTTGAAGGGATTTATTGTCGCCTATTCGGTATAGTGGTTAGCGACGCTGACTGCTGTGTCGTAGGGCCTAGGTTCGAATCCCGGTGAAGACATGGATGTTTGTAAATGTATCGTGCCTTTGCGGCATTTGGGTACTATAAATAGCCGTCGATCCGGAAGTCCCCTCGTGAGGTTGGTGGATGGGGAAGAGAAGTGGGACGCCCCTGGCCACCCCTAGGGTGCTCTTCAAGATTGGGGTGGAACTGAACCAAAACGTACTGTCACCTGTATGGTGCTCAAGGCTACGGCCAATGACAGGCGTATATCTAGCCCCTTGCCATGATGAATTTCGTGAGCCTCGATCTGACGGTTGGAAAAGCAACAACTACCACAACATGGATTTATTGGATAATGGTGTTGAAGTGAGTACCTTAACTGCACGTAAAAGGCTTCTGGAAAGGGACCTTAAGGCAACAAGATTGAAAGGAAAAAAACTATTTCTAACTTAGAAATGATGAGAAACGTTTAGCATGGGCCAAAAAAATACCGATCATGGACTGTTGACGGCTAAAAGAAGGCGATTTTCAGTGTTGAAACACATTTCTTTGTGCAGGGATACAAATCAAGTGCAGTTAGACGAAGTGAAGTTGAAACTCTGCAGGTGTGGATCATATCCAACAGACTGTAAAACACTCTTCTGATGAGAGATGAAATGTATTAGCTTCAGATAGGCTTACCAGAAATAAAGCTATTGTCGTTGGTATCTTTTTTACAGCAATGTAATTGAAGGATACCGCCCCCGTTTTACTAGTATGGCTACACATTTGAAAATTGCAAGATTTTTTTTTAAATTCGGCTTACATATGGGTTTTAAATTTTGGGTAAATTTTCAAAGAAAAATCCATTTTCGGCTTACACACGGAAAGGCTTATTATTCGGAAATATACGGTAATCATGTCGTTGTTTAATCTCCCCCAGGTCCAAATTCCTAGACCAGGTCCATGATACCATATCACTGTAGTAGTTCCACAAATCCATTCTCCCCCTCACTCCCCAGCTGCCTTACAGAGGCGTCAATGCAATTGCAATGAGGGACTATTCCTTCTTCTCTCTAACCCCCCTTGTCTACTCACGGACCCGGCTAGAAGTGTGGGAGGAACTAATTGATCAGACGACATGATTCATTAAAATCGTTTATTTGTCACA